>CAWUFW010020342.1:0-154594 GCA_963921515.1 Calotriton arnoldi | reverse complement strand
ACAGTTATACACACACCAGCTCACTTACTCATACAAATACTAGCACATTCTTACGCTCTTATACAATAACTGATACAAGCACACACGCATCCATACAGCCACTCTCACTATCACATACTCTCACTTATAGCCATTTAAATACTCTAACACACATATATACTGCCTTTTACATATGTAGTTACTCGCACATGTACCACTGAGATATACATTCACTCACTAACACACCCATACACACACTCACCCACCCAAGCATTCCATCGCAGATGCACTCTTGAAATCATGCACCCAGTGAATCACCCACTCACACATCTATGTACAGAGTCACACACACCCCACCCACACAAACACTCAGGCAGCCATACAGATACTCAGAGAACCAATCAATAACCCATATAGACACTCATGTAGCTATTCGCAAATCCATGCATCCACTTACACACCAACAAACAGACGGATACAGACATTCACACAGTTTAGTAACTAACCCATGCATTCAGTAAGATAAGTTTAATCACTCACTTGTAGAGTCAGTCACTCACGTACTAAATCATCCATTCAGACACTTATACACCCACTCATTCTTCAATACGCCTTTCCCTATATATATTAAACATATTTAAACTTTACAGAAACACACAGTCACTGGATGATGTCATCAGTGATGTCATTTGAGATGTCATCAGTGATGTCATCAGTGATGTCACTGACCATGTCATGAGTGATGTAATATGTGACGTCATCAGCAGTGCATTGCGGGGGCGCGTGTTATAGTTAGCTGAACTAACTATAACGGGGGAATTTCTATGGTTTTGTACGATGGAAATGTCCAACTAACTATAACGCCCCTGAAACCTATGGTTTTTTCAGTGAATATATATATATATATATTACCTACTGGCAGTCGCCAGTAGGTAGTTATAGTTAGGACCCAGTTGACAGTTTCTATACTGCTTTTCAGGAAGCAAACAACACAACCTCCCTAGGCTGTATATCTAATAAAGCGATCAATGCAGTCCTACCTAAACCGGGCAAAGATCCATTAATATGTAGTAGCTATAGACCCATATCTCTTCTTAATTGCGATATCAAAATACTAGCTAGTACCCTCGCATCTCGCTTGCGTAAAGTCTTGCCTTCTTTAATTCATCATACCCAAGTGGAATTTGTACCTGGACGTTCCTCTAGAAACCATTTGCGTACCTTGGCACATACGCTCCACTCCGCAAAATCTCTTCAGAATGATGCATTGGCTCTGTCTCTTGATGCCGAAAAGGCATTTGATCGAGTGGAATGGCCTTATCTTTTTCATATATTGGAAAAATTTGGTTTAGGGTCCCAATTTATACAAAAAGTACAGTTATTATACCAACATCCTACCGCTCAAGTGAATTGTGGAGGTTTCCTTTCAGACCCCTTTCCAATTTCTAGAGGAACACGTCAAGGTTGTCCCCTATCCCCTCTTTTATTCCTTCTTGCTTTAGAACCTTTAGCAGCAGCAATTCGTCAATCAATTGATATTGTAGGCATCTCTCTTCCGGTGGGGAACTCAAAAATTTACCTGTATGCTGATGACATATTACTCACTATTACTGATTTACCGCAGTCTCTGCCCTCACTGCTTCATATCATAGAAGAATTCTCCTCTTTCTCTGGTTATAAAATTAACTGGGATAAGAGTGAAGCACTTCCAATATACGATGGTACTACTAAATCAGCCATTCAGGACTTTCCCTTCCACTGGAAATCCTCACGACTAAAATACCTTGGTATCCTGGTAAACAAGGGAACAATTGGAATGGTTGCAGATAATCTCGGTCCTCTGATCACGCAGATGCAGCAGGATTTTGGCAAATGGAAAATATTAGGATTATCTATGTGGGGACGGGTTCAAGCTGTAAAGATGGTCACACTTCCGCGTTTCCTCTATACTCTTGGTATGCTTCCCCTTCACATACCTTTATCTTCCCAACGCCTTATAGATTCTAAAATTAAATCCTTTATCTGGGGCTCTTTTAAACCCCGTCTAGCTATACAAAAACTGAAAGCACATCATTCTCATGGAGGTCTAAGTCTCCCATCCATAGAACACTACCATTTGGCTTTACAATTATCCCAAATCATATACATGCTGCAAGATAATTCTCATACACCACAATGGGTGCACGTAGAGCGTCATTTACTATCCGCTGAACCTGGTCTCTCAGTTCTTTATACCACAGGTACTAGTCGCCAAGACCCTCGCAATCCACTATTGGCTTCAATGCGTAAAACGTGGCAGAGAGCTCATCGCCTCTTAGGTTCTAACCCACGTATTCATATTAAAGCTCCAATATGGAACAATACTGCCATACGTGTCAAGGGCAAAACCATTTCCTGGCCCCAATGGAAACAGGCGGGTATTTCTACTTTAGATCAACTTATACATACTGGTGAGCTTAAACCCTTTACCCAATTAGCTGAAGAATTTGGTCTTCCGTCGCATCAATTCATGAATTATACTCAACTTCATCTCTGTCTTATCAAAGCCTTGGGGGCATGCCCATGGTCTCTCCAAACTTCACCAATCCTATCCTATCTATATACTATGGGGGACTCATAAAGGGGTCATTTCTGGTTTATATAAAATATTCACATCTCATTTATTCTCCCAACCCTTATCATGTGCTCTTCGTCTCAAATGGCAAACACGCCTTTCACTTACATATAACGATGAAGACTGGCTTACTCTTTTGGAAACTTTAACCAGAGGAGTCAGAGAAGCACGACAGAAATTTTGCTTATTCAAGATTTTACATGACTGGCATTGGTCTCCCTCAAAACTGCATAAAGCTGGACTTCTTCCTCATACTAATTGTTGGAGATGTGCTATTTCTGGTTGTGACATTGTCCACATCCTCTGTTCTTGCCCTATCATCCAATCCTATTGGTCCTACATAGGTCAGGTTTTACAACACACTCTGCCTTTGGATTTACCGTTAACACCAGCCATCATTCTTCTGCATGATTTACGAACTTTACCACACCTTTCCAAACCACAATGCCGTCTTTTATATATCGCCCTAACCACAGCTAAAATATGCATACTACGGCAATGGAAATCTTCGACTCCACCCTCTTCAGAATCTTGGCTGGTGGCTATGGTTCAAACTGCCTCTTATGAAAGAGTTATCTACAATTTGCAAGATCAGACACAATCATTTAATCAAATTTGGGCCCCATTTCTACAATTGAATAATCCTTCTGTGATAGACTATTCCGGTCGCTCTATAGTGGATTCCACTGTATCATAACTTGTTCTCTCTTTCTATTTTACTCTCACTTCTAATTTTCTTCTTTTCTCACCTTTACTGTCATGCATTTACATACCAACACTGAAAACCTGTTCTAAATCCGCTCTCATCTTATTCCCTCCAATTTCTTCCTTTTTATCTTTGGTTAATTTCCCTATATAATTTTCTATACTATACGTTCTATTCTTTTATATTTTACTGCATTGATACCTCTCCTTTATTATTCTTCACTTTCTTTCTACCCACATTTCCTGTCTCTCTCACTTATTCGTTTGCAATTTTATGCTTCACCTTATATCAAGTTCTTGATCTTTTTTCCTTTAAAATTACTTTTTATCTCACCGTAAGTTATTGGAGTTTCTCAATCAAATAGCTTATTGTTTTATTCACAACTGAATTCTTTTATCCTCCTTTCATCTTATTATTGTATTACTTGTATTTAAATAAGATACAGTCTTCATCCTTATGAATTCATATATATTTAACTTTATGCATTACTTCCAATGTAATTTATATTATCATATTGCACATTTCTGTATTTTATTGCTTTTATTGTCTTATATTTAATAAATGCTAATAAACAATTTCAACACAAATTTTTTTATCACACACCCATTTACTCACCTATACAGTTATACACACACCAGCTCACTTACTCATACAAATACTAGCACATTCTTACGCTCTTATACAATAACTGATACAAGCACACACGCATCCATACAGCCACTCTCACTATCACACACTCTCACTTATAGCCATTTAAATACTCTAACACACATATATACTGCCTTTTACATATGTAGTTACTCGCACATGTACCACTGAGATATACATTCACTCACTAACACACCCATACACACACTCACCCACCCAAGCAGTCCATCACAGATGCACTCTTGAAATCATGCACCCAGTGAATCACCCACTCACACATCTATGTACAGAGTCACACACACCCCACCCACACAAACACTCAGGCAGCCATACAGATACTCAGAGAACCAATCAATAACCCATATAGACACTCATGTAGCTATTCGCAAATCCATGCATCCACTTACACACCAACTAACAGACGGATACAGACATTCACACAGTTTAGTCACTAACCCATGCATTCAGTAAGATACGTTTAATCACTCACTTGTAGAGTCAGTCACTCATGTACTAAATCATCCATTCAGACACTTATACACCCACTCATTCTTCAATACGCCTTTCCCTATATATATTAAACATATTTAAACTTTACAGAAACACACAGTCACTGGATGATGTCATCAGTGATGTCATCAGTGATGTCATTTGAGATGTCATCAGTGATGTCATCAGTGATGTCACTGACCATGTCATGAGTGATGTAATATGTGACGTCATCAGCAGTGCATTGCGGGGCGCGAGTTATAGTTAGCTGAACTAACTATAACGGGGGAATTTCTATGGTTTTGTACGAGTGAAATGTCCAACTAACTATAACTGTCCCTAAAACCTATGGTTTTTTCAGTGAATATATATATATACATTACCTACTGGCGGTTGCCAGTAGGTAGTTATAGTTAGGACCTATTTTCCATAGGAAATTCACAACATTCTATTTCCAATAACTTTGGCGCCGGTTGATGAATCTTCGTGAAATTTTCAAAACTCGTGGGGCGCTCTGGTCCGCTCCTATCCTGAAAGTCCCAGGGTGATTCATCAAGTGGGGGCTGAGAAAAAAGGGGGGTCCCAAAACGTGTTTTCCCCATGCAATTTTCCATAGGAACCTTTAGTCGCAGCTACAGCCCGAACTGCTGAACGGAATTACACCAAATTTGGCAAAAAGGTAGCCCTTGGTTCAGAGTCGTGCCTTTTGGTTAAATGGTGTAAATCCGTTCAGTAGTTCCTGAGAAATTTGAAAAAGAAAACACATATATATCTGGGCGGAGCCTAACCACACATGTCATCGTGAGATCTGATTGGCTGTCAGCACTTCATCCTGGAATTGCTGGCAGCCATCTTGGGACCAATATAAATGATAGTACCCCATTGAAATGCATTGTAGTGAATCGAAGATTTTGAGGGTTACCAAAAGGAGAACTATAAAGGGTGATAACAGACTTTAGTTACATTAGAATTCATTTGTTGATGGTACCATACTAATTTCAGGAATTGTGGTGTGTTCTAAGGTGATTTTACCCTGTGAAAAACCTACTGCTGGGATATCATGAATCATGTTTGAGAGAAAACTATTTTCACATGCTTGTCCCATACAGTTTTGGAAGGTGCTCCAGAAGCTAAAATCAGAGCATATTTTCTGTAAATTCACATTATCTTTCTCAGTCATGTGAGAATGAAGTCTGACATTCTCAGTAAAACATGTACATCCAACAAGGGCAGAGACTGTCAGTTGATTCCTTTGTGTTCTACTGCAGCTTCCCAGAGTGTTCTAAAGAACAACTAGAGTGCTAACAGCCTTACTTATGACAAAAGTATGGCACACCTGAATCCATCTTGATTGGAATAAACTGGTAACACTTAAAACATTTAATTTAAAAAGGAACAAAATGATGGGGTTCATTTTGTCATAGAAATTATGGTTGGTGCTGTAGAAAGAAAAATTAGGACATGTTTCAAGTGTGATCTCAAATATCTTCCTGTTATATTTCAACAGGAGCAGCCTGTCAGTTGATGCCTTTGTGTTCTACTGCAGCTTCCCATAGTGTTCTAAAGAACAACTAGAGCGCTAACAGTCTTACTTATGATAAAATTATGGCACACCTGAAGCCATCTTGATTGGAATAAACTGGTAACTCTTAAAACATTTAATTTAAAAAGGAACAAAAGGAGGGGGTTCATTTTGTCATAGAAATTATGGTTAGTGCTGTAGAAAGAAAAATTAGGACATGTTTCAAGTGTGATCTCAAATATCTTCCTGTTATATTTCAACAGGAGCAGCCTGTCAGTTGATGCCTTTGTGTTCTACTGCAGCTTCCCAGAGTGTTCTAAAGAACAACTAGAACGCTAACAGTCTTACTTATGACAAAAGTATGGCACACCTGAAGCCATCTTGATTGGAATAAACTGGTAACACTTAAAACATTTAATTTAAAAAGGAACAAAATGAGGGGGTTCATTTTGCCATAGAAATTATGGTTAGTGCTGCAGAAAGAACATTTAGGGCATGTTTTAAGTGAGATCTCAAATCCTCTTCTATTTCATTAGAAAATTCTGACATGCAGACTGAAACAATCACTTTCAATACCAGCAGTAGACTTCCAGTTAACTCCCTGGTGAGCAGTAGCTTTACTACAGTGATCTAATGAACAACTAGAGTGCTAACATTCTGAATTTATGGCAAATGTGTGACACATCTGAATGCCTTCTTGATGGAATCAAAGTAAAAAACTGAAAGCATATCCTACTGAGGAGACTGCGGTAAATGACGAAATTAGGAAACTTCATAACAAATAAGTCTCCCAAGATGGCCACCAGAGAAAAAAGAGCCCCAATGTAGCACAAATATCACCCAGATGTAGCCCACATATAGCCCAATGACAGAAGTGTGCAAAACACTTTTTATTTTTAGTTTTTCTGCAGTTTTATATAGTGCAAACGGGTCAGGTATTGGAGCGTTACATCTTACTTGGACCCCTTATTGCGTATTTTGCACGAAGTACATGAGATTGATCTTGCGAAACATTGAACTTTACGATTCTGTTAACCTGAAGTTGCTCTGAACCGGGCTTTGTAACACCCGTTTTTACCTACTGGTTTTAATTAATTCTCACTGTATTGTATTAGGAAAGAGGATTTACTGTTTTTATGTACACTTTTATGATTTATGTTTCTAAATCAGATCAAATAAAGTATAATGAATTCTATGGCAGGACGGATGCGAGGATTATGCATATCTTTCCTCACTTTATTTGCATAGCAGTTCAAAGAAAACGCAACACAACAATCATTAAACAAAAGACTACACAACCCATGAACCATTAGGGGGTAGTCTCCAAGGCAACTATAGTCCAATCATATCACAGTCCATCGTATATAATATCGTGACGTCCCTTCCGCTTCCTCTTTCTTCACTGCTCGTCAGTTAAGTGCATTCCTTACATTCTTGGCTTAATCTGACGTTGTTGCTGTTTGTATAGCGGTTTCTTGTGCACGTTATTAGCATTATTGCCTTGGTATTGTTTCATATTCCCTGTGCAGCAGGCTCTTGCCCGAGCGCGTTCTCCCCCTCGCAGTTTCTCCCGCTGTGTGCTCTGAGCGCGGTGAGATCCTGTCAGGCACGTCTGGTCCGAGCGAGGCAGCTCCGTCGAGCGCTCCCGCTGGTCTTTACGTGCGTTTGGGAATCCGGTCACTCCTTTAGTGTCCGCTTGATTCCCGACCAACCCTCACCTAATTTTGACACCGCTACGCGGTGATTTCCCCACACGGCCACGTTAGTGACCAGCACCACCTGGTGGTGGTAATTGGTATTGCGCCTCAGTCTATTCTTATAACAGCTTCGGGGAAAGCCCAGCTGTTGGAGCACCGGCGAGGGGGCTGTCTTTAGGATTTTAAGGGCATTTGTTCTGTGCTCACACCCTCTGCTATCATGTCTTCTCCAGAAGACCATTTTTACTCCTCCTACCAGGAAGTGGAGGAGGAATGGCCCCCAACTTCTCCCTCCAGCAGTGGACCAAGCCCTCTCTCTGGCTATTTCTAGGGCGCTGGCTCCTCTTAGGGATCAGGTTGATAAGCTGGCGAAAAGCATCCCTGGGGTGTTCAGTGACCCAGATCTGGTGGTGGCGGGTCCAAGTAGTTCCCAGATGGGGAATAAAAGGGCCGTTAAGCATAACACGGGGCACTTGGAAGGATTTGATAAACTTACGGAGACCTTCCTCAAGAGTGCGCGAATGCTAAAACATGCACCCTGCCGGGAGGAGGAGGGGCCCGGAGAAAATTGCGACACTGTCACCACTATTGTAGACCCCGACGGCGGGTTTCCCTTAGAGGGAGAGGGTGTATCGGAGGACGATTTCTCCTCCGATGAGGATAAGGACTCGGGGCGTCCCTGGCGTCCAGAGTCCCACTCCTCTCAGTCCCCGGTTGGGGACGGGGTCCACTCGGACATGTTCGAGCCTACCCAAATTTAACATCCTAGGTCGGCAGAGTGGACACCTGACGCCAAAGTGGCAGAGTATGTAGTGGGGAAAATCCATCAACCTTGAAAGGGAGGACAGGAATAGGATGAGGGGAGAATGCCCCAGGCCCTCACTGAAAGGGAAGGTGTCTCACACGCCTGAAATTGATGAGAAACTATGTACCTTTTTCTCCAAGTATATGAGGGATCCCAAGAAAGGAATTGATAGGTCTTGGACGTGGTAGGGCCCTTGACCCAAATTATTCAATTGACGGAGCGTTCCAAAGAGTCAGGATCCCCTTTGTCCACGGATATTGTGGCTGGTTGGGCGCACTACCCTAAACCCTAAAACACTACCCCTCCACTACCCAAACACCACTGCACTACCCTAAACCCTAAATCTACCCCCAGCACGACCCCCTACACTACCCAAACACCACTGCACTACCCTAAACCCTAAAACACTACCCCCAGCATGACCCCCTACACTACACAAACACCACTGCACTACCCTAAACCCTAAAACACTACCACCAGCATGACCCCCTACACTACTCAAACACCACTGCACTACCCTAAACCCTAAAACACTACCCCAGCATGACCCCCTACACTACCCATACACCACTGCACTACCCTAAACCCTAAAACACTACACCCAGCATGACCCCCTACACTACTGCACTACCCTAAACCCTAAAACACTACCCCCAGCACGATCCCCTACACTACCCAAACACCACTGCACTACCCTAAACCCTAAAACACTACCCCCAGCACGACCCCCTACACCACCCAAACACCACTGCACTACCCTAAACCCTAGAAAAGAAACCCCACCCCATGCCCAATCCCCCTTACCTCTCACTCCTGATGGTTCCTCTCTCCTCGTGGTTCCTGCTTCACGTCATCTCTGAGGGGCGGTGCACGTCGTTGTGAGGAAACGGAACAGCCTCTGTTTCCTTACAATGACATGGATCGTCTACATGTTTTTTAGAACGCATGGTCATTTACCATACATACCTTTACAACAAAATTCATTGTAAAGGCATGCGTGGTAAATGACCATGCGTTCTAAAAAAATGCATAGTAATGACTTCGTGATGTACAACGCATGCGTGGTAATGCATGCGTTGTAATGGTATCGCAAAGTAAAAAAGTTGTTGTAACGGCTGTTTACCGATCGAAGCTGGCCCCTGTTCTTCAGTGAGACGTTTATTTGATTAATTAGGAGGAAGGAATGTGTTTTTTTTACCGAAAAGTGCATTCCCGGCTGTTGTATTGTGAAAGTGTCCGCGTGGCCTGGTTTCACTTCCGGTGAGAGAGTGGAAGAGTCTGTTTGGATCTAAAGGAGTTCTGTTGTTGGATGGGGCCGGCGCGACATGTCATCAGAAAACATAGCTAATGGAAAGCGTCCTCCCTGAAGTGTGGAGCAGTGCCATGAGAGGTCAACGAGTGTGCGTCCCACCGCAGTATGACCGTACCGTGTGACCCATGTGCCGCCTCCAGGGTACGGGAGGCAGAAGCAGCATCGCAGGTCCTCTTGAAGACCGTTGTAGCACTAATTCTACATTTTGGTACTAGGGCATTTTAACTTCGTTGTTCCTGCCAGATACAAAGAGAAGATCCTGTGTTATTCAGTGCCCTCGTTACCCTTTTTGTGGGTTGTGGTGCTTGTCACTTCGCTGCCCCGCCGGAACACACGACTGGGCTCCCCACCTCGTGTGCCATCTGCAGGGCCTCTGCCCTCGGATCACTGGTTTCGGTTTTTGGAGTGGCAACATAAACAGTTGCTCCCAAAGGACTAGCCTGAACACTTAGGTGAATATCCCCTGCAGCAGCATTCCATGGAAATTCTTTCCTAGCTCTCCCACGTCAACGAGCACGGCTCCGCTCGCGACACCATATGACGTCATCGGAGCCATAAGACGACCTCGTCGGCGTGCTGACGTCAGTTCCACCCATTTTTTCCGTGCCACCGAGGCAAACAGGGGACCGAGACATTTTCACATGTATACATAGTATAATAAATATATATATATTCACTGAAAAAACCATAGGTTTCAGGCACGTTATAGTTAGAAATTAGCATTTAAAAAACCTTAGAAATTCACTGAAAAAACCATAGGTTTCAGGCACGTTATAGTTAGAAATTAGCATTTAAAAAACCTTAGAAATTCACTGAAAAAACCATAGGTTTCAGGGGCGTTATAGTTAGTTGGACATTTCACTCGTACAAAACCATAGAAATTCCCCCGTTATAGTTAGTTCAGCTAACTATAACTCACGCGCCCGCAATGCACTGCTGATGACGTCACATATTACATCACTCATGACATGGTCAGTGACATCACTGATGACATCTCAAATGACATCACTGATGACATCACTGATGACATCATCCAGTGAATGTGTGTTTTTCTGAAAATTAAATATGTTTTATATATGTATATCTCAAGGTCGATGGAAGAATAAATGGGTATATAATTGTCTTAATGGATGATTTTTTTGTAAAATTGATTGTATAACTGACTAAGTGTATCTTAGTGAATACATGGGTTAGTGAGTAATGTTTAAATATGAAAATATCTGTATCAGTCTCTCACTTTGTGTATAAGTGGCTGCATGGGTTGGTGAGTAGCTACATGAGTGTCTATATGGGTTATTAGTTGGTTTTTGAGTATCAGTATGAGTGTCTGTATGGTTCGGTGGGGGTATTACTTAGTGCATAGATGCATGAATGAGTGACTCACTGTTTGTATGTGTTGAAGACAGCATGTGTGCAGGACTGTATAGGTGGATGAGTATGTGTATGGGTGTGTTAGTGAGTGAATGACTGTCTCAATAGTGTCTTTATGAGTAACTACATATGTTTTAAACTAGTATATGTGAGTATTGGTGTATATAAGTGAGTATATGTGAGAATGAGAGATTGGAAGAGTTCCTGTACAAATAAGTAGGTGTTTCTATAAGTGATTGTTTAAGAGAGTAAGTATGTGTAAGTTTCTGTAGAAGTAAGTGTGGTAGTGTGTTTATAGCTGTATATGCAAGTAAATGGATGTTTGATACTTTGTTTGCATGTGTGACTATGTGTGTGAGTAACTCTATGGATCAGTGGCGGTGTGTAACAGGATGTATAGGTGTATGAGTACATATGATGAGTGAGTACATGTATGAGTGACTGTATAGGGACTGTTGGTGAATGAGTGGATGTGTGTGTAGATCTTGGAATTACTGAATAGGTGTGTTGTAACTGGTATTGGTATGTCCATTGTTTTGAAAATGTTAGTTTGTATTTTTGAGTGTGTGTATCAAAGGTTATATTAGGGTGAGAGGAGGTCTGCCACTCTATCACAAGGATGATGTCATCAGTGATGTCATTTGAGATGCCATCAGTGATGTCATGAGTGATGTCACTGACCATGTAATGAGTGATGTAATATGTGACGTCATCAGCAGTGCATTGCGGGCGCGTGAGTTATAGTTAGCTGAACTAACTATAACGGGGGAATTTCTATGGTTTTGTACGAGTGAAATGTCCAACTAACTATAACGCCCCTGAAGCCTATGGTTTTTTCAGTGAATATATATATATCCAAGCTCCGTTTCCTTGTTTCCGAAAACGAAAAACAGCACTCGCGGGGGCCAATAAACTCTAGCAACTGCCCCCACGAGTGCTGTTTTTCTTTTTGGGAAACAAGGAAACAGAGCCTGGATAAATATCGCGGGCGCACCCCCGCGTTTGTGAAGCACCCGTCCGCAAGTGCGCCGTTCACTGTGCATCAAGGAGCATATATATATATATTATATATATTCACTGAAAAAACTATAGGTTTCAGACACGTTATAGTTAGAAATTAGCATTTAAAAAACCTTTGAAATTCACTGAAAAAACCATAGGTTTTAGGGACAGTTATAGTTAGTTAGACATTTCACTCGTACAAAATCATAGAAATTCCCCCGTTATAGTTAGTTCAGCTAACTATAACTCGCGCCCCCGCAATGCACTGCTGATGACGTCACATATTACATCACTCATGACATGGTCAGTGACATCACTGATGACATCACTGCTGAACGGAATTACACCAAATTTGGCAAAAAGGTAGCCCTTGGTTCAGAGTCGTGCCTTTTGGTTAAATGGTGTAAATCCGTTCAGTAGT
The DNA here is from genome assembly GCA_963921515.1 of Calotriton arnoldi. Lineage (NCBI taxonomy): Eukaryota > Metazoa > Chordata > Amphibia > Caudata > Salamandridae > Calotriton > Calotriton arnoldi. Next base: position 142,028 of record CAWUFW010020342.1, on the reverse strand, counting down.
TCCTGAGAAATTTGAAAAAGAAAACACATATATATCTGGGCGGAGCCTAACAACGCATGTCATCGTGAGATCTGATTGGCTGTCAGCACTTCATCCTGGAATTGCTGGCAGCCATCTTGGGACCAATATAAATGATAGTACCTCATTGAAATGCATTGTAGTGAATCGAAGATTTTGAGGGTTACCAAAAGGAGAACTATAAAGGGTGATAACAGACTTTAGTTACATTAGAATTCATTTGTTGATGGTACCATACTAATTTCAGGAATTGTGGTGTGTTCTAAGGTGATTTTACCCTGTGAAAAACCTTCTGCTGGGATATCATGTTTGAGAGAAAACTATTTTCACATGCTTGTCCCGTAGAGTTTTGGAAGGTGCTCCAGAAGCTAAAATGAGAGCATATTTTCTGTAAATTCACATTATCTTTCTCAGTCATGTGAGAATGAAGTCTGACATTCTCAGTAAAACATGTACATCCAACAAGGGCAGAGACTGTCAGTTGATTCCTTTGTGTTCTACTGCAGCTTCCCAGAGTGTTCTAAAGAACAACTAGAGTGCTAACAGCCTTACTTATGACAAAAGTATGGCACACCTGAAGCCATCTTGATTGGAATAAACTGGTAACACTTAAAACATTTAATTTAAAAAGGAACAAAATGATGGGGTTCATTTTGTCATAGAAGTTATGGTTAGTGCTGTAGAAAGAAAAATTAGGACATGTTTCAAGTGTGATCTCAAATATCTTCCTGTTATATTTCAACAGGAGCAGCCTGTCAGTTCATGCCTTTGTGTTCTACTGCAGCTTCCCAGAGTGTTCTAAAGAACAACTAGAGCGCTAACAGTCTTACTTATGACAAAATTATGGCACACCTGAAGCCATCTTGATTGGAATAAACTGGGAACTCTTAAAACATTTAATTTAAAAAGGAACAAAATGAGGGGGTTCATTTTGTCATAGAAATTATGGTTAGTGCTGTGGAAAGAAAAATTAGGACATGTTTTAAGTGAGATCTCAAATATCTTCCTGTTATATTTCAACAGGAGCAGCCTGTCAGTTGATGCCTTTGTGTTCTACTGCAGCTTCCCAGAGTGTTCTAAAGAACAACTAGAGCGCTAACAGTCTTACTTATGACAAAAGTATGGCACACCTGAAGCCATCTTGATTGGAATAAACTGGTAACACTTAAAACATTTAATTTAAAAAGGAACAAAATGAGGGGGTTCATTTTGCCATAGAAATTATGGTTAGTGCTGCAGAAAGAAAATTTAGGGCATGTTTTAAGTGAGATCTCAAATCCTCTTCTATTTCATTAGAAAATTCTGACAAGCAGACTGAAACAATCACTTTCAATACCAGCAGTAGACTTCCAGTTAACTCCCTGGTGAGCAGTAGCTTTACTACAGTGATCTAATGAACAACTAGAGTGCTAACATTCTGAATTTATGGCAAATGTGTGACACATCTGAATGCCTTCTTGATGGAATCAAAGTAAAAAACTGAAAGCATTTCCTACTGAGGAGACTGCAGTAAATGACGAAATTAGGAAACTTCATAACAAATAAGTCTCCCAAGATGGCCACCAGAGAAAAAAGAGCCCAAATGTAGCACAAATATCACCCAGATGTAGCCCACATATAGCCCAATGACAGAAGTGTGCAAAACACTTTTTATTTTTAGTTTTTCTGCAGTTTTATATAGTGCAAACTGGTCAGGTATTGGAGCGTTACATCTTACTTGGACCCCTTATTGCGTATTTTGCACGAAGTACATGAGATTGATCTTGCGAAACATTGAACTTTACGATTCTGTTAACCTGAAGTTGCTCTGAACCGGGCTTTGTAACACCCGTTTTTACCTACTGGTTTTAATTAATTCTCACTGTATTGTATTAGGAAAGAGGATTTACTGTTTTTATGTACACTTTTATGATCTATGTTTCTAAATCAGATCAAATAAAGTTTAATGAATTCTATGGCAGGACGGAGGCGAGGATTATGCATATCTTTCCTCACTTTATTTGCATAGCAGTTCAAAGAAAATGTAACACAACAATCATTAAACAAAAGACTACACAACCCATGAACCATTAGGGGGGTAGTCTCCAGGGCAACTATAGTCCAATCATATCACAGTCCATCGTATATAATATCGTGACGTCCCTTCCCCTTCCGCTTCCTCTTTCTTCACTGCTCATCAGTTAAGTGTATTCCTTACATTCTTGGCTTAATCTGACGTTGTTGCTGTTTGTATAGCGGTTTCTTGTGCACGTTATTAGCATTATTGCCTTGGTATTGTTTCATATTCCCTACGCAGCAGGCTCTTGCCCGAGCGCGTTCTCCCCTTCGCAGTTTCTCCCGCTGTGTGCTCTGCGCGCGGTGAGATCCTGTCAGGCACGTCTGGTCCGAGCGAGGCAGCTCCATCGAGCGCTCCCGCTGTTCTTTACGCGCGTTTGGGAATCCGGTCACTCCTTTAGTGTCCGCTTGATTCTCGACCAACCCTCGCCTAATTTTGACACCGCTACGCGGTGATTTCACCACACGGCCACGTTAGTGACCAGCGCCACCTGGTGGTGGTAATTGGTATTGCGCCTCAGTCTATTCTTATAACAGCTTCGGGGAAAGCCCAGCTGTTGGAGCACCGGCGAGGGGGCTGTCTTAAGGATTTTAAGGGCATTTGTTCTGTGCTCACACCCTCTGCTATCATGTCTTCTCCAGAAGACCATTTTTACTCCTCCTACCAGGAAGTGGAGGAGGAATGGCCCCCCAACTTCTCCATCCAGCAGTGGACCAAGCCCTCTCTCTGGCTATTTCTAGGGCGCTGGCTCCTCTTAGGGATCAGGTTGATAAGCTGGCGAAAAGCATCCCTGGGGTGTTCAGAGACCCAGATCTGGTGGTGGCGGGTCCAAGTAGCTCCCAGATGGGGAATAAAAGGGCCGTTAAGCATAACGCTGGGCACTTGGAAGGATTTTATAAACTTACGGAGACCTTCCTCAAGAGTACGCGAACACTAAAACATGCACCCTGCCGGGAGGAGGAGGTGCCCGGAGAAAATTGCGACACTGTCACCACTATTGTAGACCCCGACGGCGGGTTTCCCTTAGAGGGAGAGGGTGTATCGGAGGACGCTTTCTCCTCCGATGAGGATAAGGACTCGGGGCGTCCCTGGCGTCCAGAGTCCCACTCCTCCCAGTCCCCGGTTGGGGACGGGGTCCACTCGGACATGTTCGAGCCTACCCAAATTTACCATCCTAGGTCAGCAGAGTGGACACCTGACGCCAAAATGGCAGAGTATGTGGTGGGGAAAATCCATCAACCCCTTGAAAGGCAGGTCAGGAATAGGATGAGAGGAGAATGCCCCAGGCCCTCACTGAAGGGGAAGGTGGCACACACGCCTGAAATTGATGAGAAACTATGTACCTTTTTCTCCAAGTATATGAGGGATCCCAAGAAAGGAATTGATAGGTCTTGGACGTGGTAGGGCCCTTGACCCAAATTATTCAATTGACGGAGCGTTCCAAAGAGTCAGGATCCCCTTTGTCCACGGATATTGTGGCTGGTTGGGCGCACTACCCTAAACACTAAAACACTACCCCTCCACTACCCAAACACCACTGCACTACCCTAAACCCTAACACACTACCCCCAGCACGACACCCTACACTACCCAAACATAACTGCACTACCCTAAACCCTAAAACACTACCACCAGCACAACTCCCTACACTACCCAAACACCACTGCACTACCCTAAACCCTAAAACACTACCCCCAGCACGACTCCCTACACTACCCAAACACCACTGCACTACACTAAACCCTAAATATACCCCCAGCATGACCTCCCACACTACACAAACACCACTGCACTACCCTAAACCCTAAAACACTATCCCCAGCACGACCCCCTACACTACCCAAACACCACTGCACTACCCTAAACCCTAAAACACTAACCCCAGCATGACCCCCTACACTACCCAAACACCACTGCACTACCCTATACCCTAAAACACGACCCCCTACACTACACAAACACGACTGCACTACCCTAAACCCTAAAACACTACCCACAGCATGACCCCCTTCACTACACAAACACCACTGCACTGTCCTAAACCCTAAAACACTACCCCAGCACTACCCCCTACACTACCCAAACACCACTGCACTAACATAAACCCTAAAACACTACCCCAGCACAACCCCCTACACTACACAAACACCACTGCACTACCCTAAACCCTAAAACACTTCCCCCAGCACGACTCCCTACACTACCCAAACACCACTGCACTACCCTAAACCCTAAATCTGCCCCCAGCACGACACCCTACACTACCCAAACACCACTGCACTACCCTAAACCATAAAACACTACCCCCAGCATGACCCCTACACTACACAAACACCACTGCACTACCTAAACCCTAAAACACTACCACCAGCATGACCCCCTACACTACTCAAACACCACTGCACTACCCTAAACCCTAAAACACTACCCCAGCACGACCCCTACACTACCCATACACCACTGCACTACCCTAAACCCTAAAACACTACCCCCAGCACGACCCCCTACACTACTGCACTACCCTAAAACACTACCCCAGCACAACCCCTACACTACCCAAACACCACTGCACTACCCTAAACCCTAAAACACTACCCCCAGCACGACCCCCTACACCACTGCACTACCCTAAACCCTAGAAAAGAAACCCCCACCCCATGCCCAATCCCCCTTACCTCTCACTCCTCATGGTTCCTGCTTCACGTCATCTCTGAGGGGCGGTGCACGTCGTTGTGAGGAAACGGAACAGCCTCTGTTTCCTTACATCGACATGGATCGTCTACATGTTTTTTAGAACGCATGGTCATTTACCATACATACCTTTACAACAAAATTAGTTGTAAAGGCATGCGTGGTAAATGACCATGCGTTCTAAAAAAATGCATAGTAATGACTTTGTGATGTACAACGCATGCGTGGTAATGCATGCGTTGTAATGGTATCGCAAAGTAAAAAAGTCGTTTAACGGCTGTTTACCGATCGAAGCTGGCCCCTGTTCTTCAGTGAGACGTTTATTTGATTAATTAGGAGGAAGGAATGTGTTTTTTTTACCGAAAAGTGCATTCTCGGCTGTTGTATTGTGAAAGTGTCCGCGTGGCCTGGTTTCACTTTCGGTGAGAGAGTGGAAGAGTCTGTTTGGATCTAAAGGAGTTCTGTTGTTGGACAGGGCCGGCGCGACATGTCATCAGAAAACATAGCTAATGGAAAGCATCCTCCCTGAAGTGTGGAGCAGTGCCATGAGAGGTCAACGAGTGTGCGTCCCACCGCAGTATGACCGTACCGCGTGACCCATGTGCCGCCTCCAGGATACGGGAGGCAGAAGCGGCATCGCAGGTCCTCTTGAAGACCGTTGTAGCACTAATTCTACATTTTGGTACTAGGGCATTTTAACTTCGTTGTTCCTGCCAGATACAAAGAGAAGATCCTGTGTTATTCAGTGCCCTCGTTACCTTTTTTGTGGGTTGTGGTGCTTGTCACTTCGCTGCCCCGCCGGTGCACACGACTGGGCACCCCACCTTGTGTGCCATCTGCAGGGCCTCTGCCCTCGGATCACTGGTTTCGGTTTCTGGAGTGGCAACATAAACAGTTGCTCCCAAAGGACTAGCCTGAACACTTAGGTGAATATCCCCTGCACCAGCATTCCACGGAAATTCTTTCCTAGCTCTCCCACGTCAACGAGCACGGCTCCGCTCGCGACACCGTATGACATCATCGGAGCCATAAGACGACCTCGTCGGCGTGCTGACGTCAGTTCCATCCATTTTTTCCGTGCCACCGAGGCAAACAGGGGACCGAGACATTTTCACATGTATACATAGTATAATAAATATATATTCACTGAAAAAACCATAGGTTTCAGGCACGTTATAGTTAGAAATTAGGATTTAAAAACCTTAGAAATTCACTGAAAAAACCATAGGTTTCAGGCACGTTATAGTTAGAAATTAGCATTTAAAAAACCTTAGAAATTCACTGAAAAAACCATAGGTTTCAGGGGCGTTATAGTTAGTTGGACATTTCACTCGTACAAAACCATAGAAATTCCCCCGTTATAGTTAGTTCAGCTAACTATAACTCGCAGCATCAGCAATGCACTGCTGATGACGTCACATATTACATCACTCATGACATGGTCAGTGACATCACTGATGACATCATCCAGTGAATGTGTGTTTTTCTGAAAATTAAATATGTTTTATATATGTATATCTCAAGGTCGATGGAAGAATAAATGGGTATATAAGTGTCTAAATGGATGATTTTTTTGAAAAATTTATTGTATAACTGACTAAGTGTATCTTAGTGAATACATGGGTTAGTGAGTAATGTTTAAATATGAAAATATCTGTATCAGTCTCTCACTTTGTGTATAAGTGGCTGCATGGGTTGGTGAGTAGCTACATGAGTGTCTATATGGGTTAGTTGGTTTTTTGAGTATCAGTATGAGTGTCTGAGTGTCTGTATGGTTCGGTGGGGGGTATTACTTAGTGCATAGATGCATGAATGAGTGACTCACTGTTTGTATGTGTTGAAGACAGTATGTGTGCAGGACTGTATAGGTGGATGAGTATGTGTATGGGTGTGTTAGTGAGTGAATGACTGTCTCAACAGTGTCTTTATGAGTAACTACATATGTTTTAAACTAGTATATGTGAGTATTGGTGTATATAAGTGAGTATATGTGAGAGTGAGAGATTGGAAGAGTTCCTGTACAAATAAGTAGGTGTTTCTATAAGTGATTGTTTAAGAGAGTAAGTATGTGTAAGTTTCTGTAGAAGTAAGTGTGGTAGTGTGTGTATAACTGTATATGCAAGTAAATGGATGTTTGATACTTTGTTTGCATGTGTGACTATGTGTGTGAGTAACTCTATGGATGAGTGGCGGTGTGTAACTGGATGTATAGGTGTATGAGTACATATGATGAGTGAGTATATGTATGAGTGACTGTATAGGGACTGTTGGTGAATGAGTGGATGTGTGTGTAGATCTTGGAATTACTGAATAGGTGTGTTGTAACTGGTATTGGTATGTCCATTGTTTTGAAAATGTTAGTTTGTATTTTTGAGTGTGTGTATCAAAGGTTATATTAGGGTGAGAGGAGGTCTGCCACTCTATCACAAGGATGATGTCATCAGTGATGTCATCAGTGATGTCATTTGAGATGTCATCGGTGCTGTCATGAGTGATGTCACTGACCATGTCATGAGTGATGTAATATGTGACGTCATCAGCAGTGCATTGCGGGCGCGCGAGTTATAGTTAGCTGAACTAACTATAATGGGGGAATTTCTATGGTTTTGTATGAGTGAAATGTCCAACTAACTATAACGCCCCTGAAACCTATGGTTTTTTCAGTGAATATATATATATATATAATTAATTCAGGATGCGAGTAAAGCGATCACTCAGAGTTTTTGCTGACACCAGTGGTTGTTTATTCCAGGTTACACGTTTCGCTTGACAATCAAGCTTGGTCACACAGTGAGTCACTGGGAGAAGATGCATTACATAGTCATTATGGAAACTGTAAAGGGACCAATGTGTGAATACATTTCGTGGTCTACATGGCATCCATTTTGTAATGTGCAAATTTACTGGTTAAAATCCATCAGTCATTGAAATATGGAAATAAAACCAATGTATTACATCATACTTTAAAGGTGAAATATGGAAATAAAACCAATGTATTACATTATACTTTAAAGGTGACACAGAAATTGCAATATCTCCAATCATTTTCAGATGTATTCCGTCATACTTATATAATTTTTTGTAATTTTATATTGCACAAATCGTAATGTCATGACAGTACTGAATAGTTACCAAGGTATAACTGGACTAGCTGCACAGTGCTCTGGGGAATCTGTGTAGGTTGTAGACCTCTCCTCCCATCACAAAGTGTGATGGTTGCATGATTGATTCAATTAGTGATCAATCAGATGGTGCGTGTGTGACGGCACCCCATCCTGAAAATAGTGAATGAGCTACGAGGTGTTGACGTCCTGTTCTGTTCGGCATAGTGCCTAACTATTCCTTTTCCATCTGCGATCAGACTCATGGAAAAAGGGGGAGAACCGGGGGTGTTTAGCTATGTATAGCCAGTGCTAACCCCCACCCCAACTAGTGATCCCCGTTATTCCTGGTTCTAGTGCTAAACTCTCATACGTCATGACAGAGATCAGGCTACAGGATATGACTATTGCTGCATAGTGCTTCCGTGTCTCCGTCACCCATACAAGTTATGTTTCCTAAATGGTCCTATGTGTCTCTCTTTCCCAGTGTTCCAACGTTACCCCCAAAAAATTCACCCTGATAGAGTGAGCAATGTGTACGTGAAAATGGTGAATTAAAATTCTAGCTAGTAGGAGCCTACATTGCAAAATATATATATATATATATATTATCTACTGGCGGTCGCCAGTAGATAGTTATAGTTAGGACCTATTTTCCATAGGAAATCCGCAACATTCTATTTGAAATAACTTTGGCGCCGGTTGACGAATCTTCGCAAAATTTTCAAACTTCTTGGCCCGCTCCGGTCCGCTCCTATCCTGAAAGTTTCGGGGTGATTCGTCAGCGGGGGCCGAGAAAAAGGGGGTCCCAAAACGTGTTTTCCCCATTCATTTTCCCATAGGAAACTTTAGCCACGGCTACAGCCCGAACTGCTGAACGGAATTACACCAAATTTGGCAAAGAGGTAGTTTTTGGTTCAGAAAGAACCCTTTTTGTTAAATGGTGTAAATCTGTTCAGTAGTTGCTGAGAAAATCAAAAGTAAAAACACATATATATCTATGGGCGCGGAGGGTCCGCGCACCCTCCCGCTGACCAGCTGTATGCTAATTGGCTGTCAACACTCCAAACCAGGAAGTGTTGGCAGCCATCTTGTGACTCGGTAGAACCGAGGCACAAGAAATCAGAAAAACAATCGCGCAAAACGCAAAAAGGGGGCAGGGTAGAAACACCCTGACCCCCAAGGCCTGCTCAGGGGGTCCTACAAGGACCCCCAGGGCCAAAAAAAGCATTTAAAAAAAAAAAAAAAAACGGCGAGATTCGCGCACCCAGCGCGAATTTCGGCCGAAAATTTAAAAAAAACGAAGCGCGGGCTCCCGTGCTTTGTATTCAAAAGCCCCCAGGTGGGCCAAGTCCCGGGGGCATGCGGGGGTTTGTTAATATTAAATGAGGGGGGAGCCTCTAAGGCCCCCCGCAGCCCCGGGGACCGCCACCCCCCGGGCTTCTTTTAAAAAAAATTGGAACACCTGTGTGGGGGGGCTCGAGCCCCCCCACACGCCCTGGGGACCGCCACCTCCCCGGGGCCCTAAATATGCAGATTGGGGGTCCGTTACGGACCCCCTGAGCCCCGGGGACCACCACCTCCCCGGGGCTTTGCAAAGGTTGGGAGGGGGGCCGCGCGGCCCCCCTCCTGGAGCCCTTGATGGCCCTGGGGACCGCACCCCCCAGGGCCGGCTCCTGCAGTGTCCCGGGGTGCGTACCCCGGGACACTGTAGTTTGCTATGACAGGACAGGAGCCTCGCGGCTCCCGTCCTGTCATAGCAAACTGCTTTGGTTTTTGGAAGACTGCTCTCTCTTCCAAAAACCAAAGACGATTGCTTTTCCACACGGGGAGCTGCATCTTAGCAGCTCCCCATGTGGAAAAGCAATGCCGGCTCCCGCAGGAGGCGGGGAGCCGGCATGGTCCGTGGGGAGTTGGGGTCCCCCACGGACCCCAAAGGATAGGGCCAGCCCCGGGGATGGGGTCCCCGGGGCAAGTAGTGGCCCGGGAGGGGGGCCACGCGTCCCCCCTTCCCCCAAAAAATAATAATAAAGCAATAAAGGCCTGCCCCGGGGGATGGGGCCATAAGTGGCCTGAGGAGGGGGGCCACGCAGCCCCCCTCCATAAGTAAAAAAAAAAAAAAAGAAGGCCATGCCCCAGGGGATGGGGTCCCCGGGGCCGATCAAGGCCTCGGGAGGGGGGCCACGCGGCCCCCTTCCAACTTTAAAAAAAAAAAATTAATAATTAGGGGGCAGGCCCTGGGGGATGGGGTCCCCAGGGCCAATAGATTAGAAAAAGAAGGGGAGCCACACAGCCCCCCTTCTTAAAAAATAAAATAAAAAAAGTCCGGCATCGCGCCGGAGGCCACGCCCCCCTGCTTGTAGCACTCTGCAAACGCGCCCCCTGGCGCGTTTGCAGATAGGGAACAAATTCTCCTTGAATACTGGGGGTCCTTGGGGGCCAACTAGCCCACCAGGAACCTCCAGTATGCGCCAGGGGGCTGCGTTGCAGAGAGGTGTACAGAGGCCACGCCCCTTTTTACACCTCTCTGCAACGCAGCTCTGTGGCGCTTTTTGGACGTACATGGTGGGCTAGTTGGACTCCAGGGACCCTCAGGATTCAAGGGGACTTAATCCCCAAACTTAAAACGCGCCACGGGGTGCGTTTGCACAATGGTGAATGGAGGGGGCGGGGCTTCAGGTGACATGTGTGCAAACATGTGCCGTGGCGCGTTTTAAGATGGGGAATAAAATCCCTTCAATCCTGAGGGTCCCTGGGGGACAACTAGCCCACCAAGTACGTCCAGAAAGCACCACAGAGCTGCGTTGCAGAGAGGTGTAAAAGGGCGTGGCCTCTGAACACCTCTCTGCAACGCAGCTCCTGGCGCATACTGGAGGTACAGGGTGGGCTAGTTGGTCCCCAGGGACCCTCATGATTCAAGGGGACTTAATACCCCAACTTAAAACGCGCCACGGGCGCGTTTGCACAGTGGTGAAGGGAGGGGGCGGGGCTTCAGGTGACATGTGTGCAAACAGGCCCTGTGGCGCGTTTTAAGATGGGGAATTAAATCCCCTTCACTCCTGAGGGTCCCTGGGGGCCAACTAGCCCACCAGGTACATCCAGAAAGCGCCACAGAGCTGCGTTGCAGAGAGGTGCAAAAAGGGGCGTGGCCTCTGAACACCTCTCTGCAACGCAGCTCTCTGGCGCATACTGGAGGTATCTGGTGGGCTAGTTGGCCCCTAGGGACCCTCGGGATTGAGGAGGAATTAATTCTCCAACTTAAAACGCGCCACAGGGCGTGTTTGCAGACATGTCACCTCAGGCCCCACCCCCTTCCTTCACCATTGTGCAAATATTCCTCTAAAATCAGCCGAACTACGAATTCCGATTTACTCACCTGTTATCAGGAGAGACCTCAGTGCTGCATCTTTGAGCCCAGTACTGATCCTGAAAAGTAATTTTAACCATACTTACCAGTAACTTGAATTTCCTTCCATAGGACATCATTGCCTGCTTTTTGCTGAAAAAGTTTCTGTCGATTTTTAAAACATACAAATATTCCTCTAAAATCAGCAGAACTACGAATTCCGATTTACTCACCTGTTATCAGGAGAGACCTCAGTGCTGCATCTTTAAGCCCAGTACTGATCCTGAAAAGTAATTTTAACCGAACTTACCAGTAACTTGAATTTCCTTCCATAGGATATCATTGCCTGCTTTTTGCTGAAAAAGTTTCTGTGTCGATTTTTAAAACATACAAATATTCCTCTAAAATCAGCAGAACTACGAATTCCGATTTACTCACCTGTTATCAGGAGAGACCTCAGTGCTGCATCTTTAAGCCCAGTACTGATCCTGAAAAGTAATTTTAACCGTACTTACCAGTAACTTGAATTTCCTTCTATAGGCTAACATTGACTGGTTTCACTTGGAAATTCTTCTAAGTGTGGAGTTTTGGAACTTTATAATATTCCTCTAAAATCAGCCGAACTACGAATTCCGATTTACTCACCTGTTATCAGGAAAGACCTCAGTGCTGCATCTTTGAGCCCAGTACTGATCCTGAAAAGTAATTTTAACCGTACTTACCAGTAACTTGAATTTCCTTCCATAGGCTAACATTGACTGGTTTCACTTGGAAATTCTTCTGTGTGTGGAGTTTTGGAACTTTATAATATTCCTCTAAAATCAGCCAAACTACGAATTCCGATTTACTCACCTGTTATCAGGAGAGAACCCAGTGCTGCATCTTTTAGCCCAGCACTTACCCTGAAAAGTAATTCTAACCGTACTTACCAGTAACTTGTATTTCCTTCCATAGGAATCCATTGTCTGGTTTTCAGCAGAAAAGTTTCAAAGTGTCAATTTTCACAAACTACAAATATTCCTTAAAAATCGCCTGTATGACTTAAACGCATTCTTTCAACTGTTTACAGGAGATGCACCAGTGCTGGATCCAGGATCCACCACTGAGTAAGAAAAAGTAACGATAACACTACTTACCTGCTAAGTGAATTTCCTCCCATAGGATAACATTGGTGATTCTATGTGAAAAAGTTTCGAAGTGTCAACTTTTAAAATACAATAATATTCCTTAAAGTCACTACTGTAACCAAAATGCTTTTACTCAACTGTTTACAGGAGATGTCCCAGGACTGAATCTAGGATCCAGTCCTGTGGTTAGAAAAGTAATCCATAAAGTAACTAATTGCATTTAACTAGAAATTCACATTGAGCTCAATGTTGCATTGTGTTTGAAATTGTGTTGCCCATTGCAACAACTGTAACTACTGTACTTAAAAGTCTATTGCCTATTTGCAAAGTATTTAAACTAAAGTAATTAATTCTGAGAAAGTATATTTTGTAATGTAATGTATAATGTAATTACAATGTAATTTAAAAAATAAAATATCTAAAAATAAATAGTTTAAAAAAATGTAGTAAATCAGTATCAAAAAAATAAAGATAACAATTAATACATTTAAAAATTGTCATTTACAAAACCTTTGAAATTCACAGAAAAAAAACATAGGTTTCAGACATGTTATAGTTAGGAATTAGCATTTAAAAAACCTTTGAAATTCACAGAAAAAACCATAGGTTTCAGGCACGTTATAGTTAGAAATTAGCATTTAAAAAACCTTACAAATTCACTGAAAAAAACATAGGTTTTAGGGACAGTTATAGTTAGTTGGACATTGCACTCGTACAAAACCCGTGAAATTCCCCCGTTATAGTTAGTTCAGCTAACTATAACTCGGACCCCATAATGCACTGCTGATGACGTCACATATTACATCACTCATGACATGGTCAGTGACATCACTGATGACATCACTGATGACATCTCAAATGACATCACTGATGACATCATCCAGTGACTGTGTGTTTCTGTAAAGTTTAAATATTTTTAATATATATAGGGAAAGGCGTATTGAAGAATGAGTGGGTGTATAAGTGTCTGTATGGCTGATTTAGTAGGTGCGTGACTAACTATAAGTGAGTGATTAAACGTATCTTACTGAATGCATGGGTTAGTGACTAAACTGGGTGAATGTCTGTATCCGTCTGTCTGTTGATGGGTAAGTGGTGCATGGGTTTGTGAATAGCTACATGAGTGTCTATATGAGTTATTGATTGGTTGTCTGAGTATCTGTAAGGGTGCCTGAGTGTTTGTGTGGGTGGGGTGTGTGCGACTCTGTGCATAGATGTGTGAGTGGGTGATTCACTGGGTGGATGGTTTCAAGAGTGCATCTGTGATAGAATGTATGGGTGGGTAAGTGTGTGTAAGAGTGTGTTAGTGAGTGAATGTATGTCCCAGTGGTACATGTGTGAGTAACTACATATGTGAAAGGCAGTATATATGTGTGTTGGAGTATATAAATAGCTATAAGCGAGAGTGTGTGATTGTGAGAGTGACTGTATCGATGAGTGTGTGCTTGTATCAGTGATTGTATAAGAGCATAAGAATGTGCTAGTATTTGTATGAGTAAGTGAGCTGGTGTGTGTATAACTGTATAGGTGAGTAAATGGCAGTGTGTATAATTATTTGCATGACTGACTAGGTGTGTGAGTACCTCTATGGATGAGTGGCGGTGTTTGAGTGTCTATATAGGAGTATGAGTGCATATGATAGTCCTGTACTGAGTGACCGTAAGTATGAGTGACTGTATGGGTGAGTGAGTGGATGTGTGTGTGTAGACCTAAGAATCAGTGAGTGGGTATGTAGTTATTGGTGTTGGAGTGTCTATGGTTTTGCGAATGGCAGTCTGTAATTTAGAGTGGGTGTATCAAAGGTTATATTAGGGTGTGAGGAGGTGCATCAGATTATCACGTGGATGATGTCATCAGTGATGTCATCAGTGATGTCATTTGAGATGTCATCAGTGATGTCATCAGTGATGTCACTGACCATGTCATGAGTGATGTAATATGTGACGTCATCAGCAGTGCATTGCGGGGCGCGAGTTATAGTTAGCTGAACTAACTATAATGGGGGAATTTCACGGGTTTTGTACGAGTGCAATGTCCAACTAACTATAACTGTCCCTAAAACCTATGGTTTTTTCAGTGAATTTGTAAGGTTTTTTAAATGCTAATTTCTAACTATAACGTGCCTGAAACCTATGGTTTTTTCTGTGAATATATATATATATATATATATATATATATATATATATATATTATCTACTGGCGGTCGCCAGTAGATAGTGTTGAATTAGGACCTATTATCCATAGGAAATCCGCAACATTCTATTCCCAATAAGTTTGGCGTCGTTTGACGAATCATCGCGAAATTTTCAAAACTAGTGGGGTGCTCCGGTCCGCTCCAGTCTTGAAAGTTTCGGGGTGATTCATCAAGCGGGGCCGAGAAAAAGGGGTTCCAAAACGTGTTTTCTCCATGTTAATTCCCATAGGAAATTTTAGCCACGACTACAGCCCGAACTGCTGAACGGAATTACACCAAATTTTGCAAAAAGGTAGCGCTTGGTTCAGAAAGCGACCTTTTTTTTTAAATGGTGTCAATCCGTTCAGTAGTTGCGGAGAAATTCAAAAAATAAGAGTGAAAAAATCAATTTCCCATAGGAAACTTTATGCAAGGCTACAGCAAAAACTGCTGAACGGAATTACACAAATTTGGCAAAAAGGTAGTGCTTGGTTCAGAAAGCACCCTTTTTAAAAATGGTGTAAATCCGTTCAGTAGTTGCTGAAAAATCCAAAATAAAAGTTTCGATATCTATGGCCGCAGTGGATCCGCGCACCCTCCCGATCACGAGCTGCATGCTAATTGGCTGTCAACACTCCAAACCAGGAAGTGTTGGCAGCCATCTTGTCCCTCGGTAGAACCGAGGCACAAGAAAGCAGTGAGAAAAACGCAAAAAACGCGAAAAGGGGGCCGGGTAGAAACACCCTGACCCACTAGGCCTGCTCATGGGGTCCCACAAGGACCCCCAAGGCCCAAATTTTTGTAATTTTTTTTTTTTTAAATCGGCAAAAACGCGCTGGGTGCGCAAATCCAGCCAATTAAAAAAAAAATCGAAGCGCGGTCTCCCGCGCTTCGATGCTATTTTGCCCCCGGGTGGGCCAAATCCCGGGGGCATGCGGGGGTGGGTTTATGTTTTATGTGGGGGGCCTCTAAGGCCCCCCAAGCCCCGGGGACCGCCACCCCCCGGGGCTTTAAAAAAAAATGGTGCGGGAGGGCTCTCCGCCCTCCCGCAGCCCCGGGGACCACCACCCCCGGGGCTTCTTTTTAAAAGTTGAAATAACCTGTGTGGGGGTGCTCGAGCCCCCACACGCCCGGGACTGCCACCTCCCGGGGCACTAACATGTAAATTAGGGGGTCCGTTAAGGACCCCGAGTCCCGGGGACCACCACCTCCCCGGGGCTGTGCATTTGGATAGGAGGGGGCCGCGCGGCCCCTCCTGGAGCCGATTGATGGCCCTGGGGGCCGCCACCCCCAGGGCCGGCTCCTGCAGTGTCCCGGGGTGCTCACCCCGGGACACTGTAGTTTGCAATGACAGGACGGGAGCCTCGCGGCTCCCGTCCTGCCATTGCAAACTGCTTGCTTCATTGAAGCGAGAGCAGGAAACCTGCTCTCGCTTCAATGAAGCAAAGCTGACTTTCCACATGGGGAGCTGCATGTCAGCAGCTCCCCATGTGGAAAAGCAATGCCGGCTCCCGAGGGACGCGGGGAGCCGGCTGGGACCGTGGGGGGATTGGGGACCCCCACGGTCCCCAACGGAGAGGGCCAGCCCCGGGGGATGGGGTCCCCGGGGCAAGTAGTGGCCCGGGAGGGGGCCACACCCCCTCCCAAAAAATAATAAAAGAGTGGCCATGCCCCGGGGGATGGGGTCCCCGGGGCCGGAATCGGCCACGGGAGGGGGGCCACGCGGCCCACTTCCCGTTTAAAAAAAAAAAAAAGGGGGTAAGGCCCTGGGGGATGGTGTCTCCAGGGCCCAAAAAAGGAAAAAGGAGGGGGCCACACAGCCCCCTTCGGGAAAAAAAAAAAACGATTGTGCAGCAGGCCCCGCCCCTTCCTTTACCACTCTGCAAACGCGCCCCCTGGCGCGTTTGCAGAGAGGACAATTCCCCTTGAATACTGGGGGTCCCTGGGGGCCAACTAGCCCACCAGGAACCTCCAGTATGCGCCAGAGGGCTGCGTTGCAGAGAGGTGTACAGAGGCCACGCCCCTTTTACACCTCTCTGCAACGCAGCTCTGTGGCGCTTACTGGAGGTACCTGGTGGGATAGTTGGACCCCAGGGACCCTCAGGATTCAAGGGAACTTAATCCCCCAACTTAAAACGCGCCACGGGGCGCGTTTGCACAGTGGTGAAGGGAGGGGGCGGGGCTTCAGGTGACATGTGTGCAAACAGGCCCCGTGGCGCGTTTTAAGATGGGGAATTAAATCCCCTTCAATCCTGAGGGTCCCTGGGGGCCAACTTGCCCACCAGGTACCTCCAGTAAGCGCCACGGAGCTGCGTTGCTGAGTGTTGTAAAAAGGGGCGTGGCCTCTGAACACCTCTCTGCAACTCAGCTCTCTGGCGCATACTGGAGGTATCTGGTGGGCTAGTTGGCCCCTAGGGACCCTCGGGATTGAGGAGGAATTAATTCTCCAACTTAAAACGCGCCACAGGGCGTGTTTGCAGACATGTCACCTCAGGCCCCACCCCCTTCCTTCACCATTGTGCAAATATTCCTCTAAAATCAGCCGAACTACGAATTCCGATTTACTCACCTGTTATCAGGAGAGACCTCAGTGCTGCATCTTTGAGCCCAGTACTGATCCTGAAAAGTAATTTTAACCGTACTTACCAGTGATGTCATCAGTGATGTCACTGACCATGTCATGAGTGATGTAATATGTGACGTCATCAGCAGTGCATTGCGGGGGCGCGAGTTATAGTTAGCTGAACTAACTATAACGGGGGAATTTCACGGGTTTTGTACGAGTGCAATGTCCAACTAACTATAACTGTCCCTAAAACCTATGGTTTTTTCAGTGAATTTGTAAGGTTTTTTTAATGCAAATTTCTAACTATAACGTGTCTGAAACCTATGGTTTTTCAGTATATATATATATATATATATATATATATATATATATATATATATTACCTACTGGCAGTCGCCAGTAGGTAGTTATAGTTAGGACCTATTTTCCATAGGAAAAGCATTTTTGTTTTCCTAATAACTTTGGCGTCGTTTGACGAATCTTTGCGAAACTTTAAAAACTAGTGGGGCGCTCCGGTCAGCTCCTGTCTTGAAAGTTTCAGGGTGATTTGCGAAGCAGGGGCCGAGAAAAAAGGGGGGTCCCAAAACGTGTTTCCCCCATGTTATTTTTCATAGGAAATTTAGACACGGCTACAGCCCGAACTGCTGAACGGAATTATACCAAATTTGGCAAAAAGGTAGCCCTTGGTTCAGAAAGAGTCCTTTTTGTTAAATGGTGTAAATCCGTTCAGTAGTTCCTGAGAAATTCAAAAAATAGAGGTCGGAAAATCAATTTCCCATAGGAAACTTTAGACACGGCTACAGCCCGAACTGCTGAACGGAATTACACCAAATTTGGCAAAAAGGTAGTGCTTGGTTCAGAAAGTGTCCTTTTTTAGGTCTCGCCTAGCGACGCAGCGCATGCACTGCTCGCCTTGGCGAGATCTATTGTTGTCGGTGTGACGGCGGAAGGGGGACAGGACGTGTGCACGCGCCCAGAAGACAGGACATGTGCACGCGTACGGCTGAAGACGTTAGCATAAAAGACAGCAGGTATGCGAGGACAGGAGATGTGCACGCGCGTACGGCTCGGCTCGCTCGCTCCCTCCCTGTCTGCACGCACGCAAATGCTTGTTTATTCTCCACGGACACAGGTGCTGTTCCGCTTTACATGGCGCGTACGGCTCGGCTCTCTCGCTCCCTCTCTCCCTCCCTGTCTGCGCGCACACAAATGCTTGTTTATTCGCCACGGACACAGGTGCTGTTCCGCTTTACATGACGTTACTCTTGCTGTTGGCGCCCTCACTAAAGACAACCCCATCCTGTTAGATTCAGGGCTCAGCTCAGTTCAAACTCGAACATGGCGTGTTCATGCCCATGGCTTAAAACATGATCCCTGCGGTTGCAAAATAAAGGCCCCCTTGTGCCCGGTTGTCCAGTATCGCTATCTCAGACAGGAAGTCTACTGAAGGCAAGGGAGAAGTAATGTCACGAGTTCACCCAACACTCGTGCTCCATCTGAGAGGCAGCCATTTACTGCATTCAGTGCAGTCGCGACTTGTGACCTCCCTGACCCGGAAATGACTGACTGCACTGAGATCATCTAAGTGCCAAATGCATAGATCATATCATGTAAACCGTTACAAAATTGAATTATCCCCCTCGGCATTTTCCTTTTCTGGTCCTTGCACTCTTTTTAAAACGTCATCATCCATATATTAAAGATTACAGAATTACCCTTATCTATGTAGGTTGATGCTTTATAGCATTTGAACTATCGAGTATTAATCAGTTTACCTTATTTGGGGGCTCATGAGTTACTTCTGTTTTTTGTGGAAGTTTTGTCTTGTTGCATCATCTGATTAACGTTGTCACAGACAAGTAACACAGCGAAGCATTCCAATGTGCAGCACAGTAGTATCGGAACAGAAACGTTCATTGTTACACAAACCAGCTGCAGTACTGTAACGTCCCGTTCTGACTGCAGACCAGTCTCAGTACAGACACAACACATTGCTCAGCAGACCAGCAGCCGTACAGAAACATCCCATTCTAACTGGAGACCAGTCACAACACGACCGCATCCCGTTGTTATAGCAGACTATCAGCGGTACAGAATCATCCTATTGGAACAGCACACTAGTCAAAGTACAGAACCATTCCATTGTTACATGAGACCAGTAACCGCACAGAAACATCCCATTCTGAGGGCAGACCAGCCAAGGTAAATGCCTTCTTCCCGCTGCTGCTATTTTCTTTGCCAATGCTTGTAGAATTGCATCAGCCTTGGTAAAGCCAAGAGCGGTGGGTGGCCATCTTCGTATTTTATTCTGTATACTTCCAAGATGGCAGACATGTTGTGTGCAGACGCAAAATGGGAACCAACTTGTAAAGGCATAACAATAAGTATGCAAAATAAGTTTGTTATACCATTCCCAAAAGGCCACCACTTTATATCTAGATACAACATGGCAGCCATCTTGACATGCTACTTTGTATACTTATTTTTATACCATTCCAAGATGTGAGTCTTATTGTGTTTACTGTTTAGACGCAATGTGGTGATCCTGTTGAAAGTATAAAAAGTAACATTTCTAAGATGGCCATACACCACAACTGGCTTTGTTAGTGTTTGCACCACAATTCTACAAGCACTGGCAAAGCTAATACCAGCAACAAGCAAGTTACGTCAAACCAAGGTCGATTGGCTTTGCCAATGCTTGTTTGTGTTTGGGAATGACAGGTTTTTTAAGTGATCACTGATCATTACGGATCTTCAACTTGAATGTTCAGCTATTGCTTCCACAAGAGTATATTATTTAATTTGTGTATATAAAGACTTAACAAGTTTAATTTTCAAAGCACAAATTGTAGCCCAAAAATATAATCAAATTGTCAAGGTAAGACTTGAGAGCTTGAGTGTTTGAGTGTAGCAGCAACACCCGAGCTGGGTTGCTGCAGGTTGGAGTCTGCATTTTTTCCTAAATAGTTCCCATATGTACAATTAAAAAGGCTGAGAGTTTTAATTGCTTCATTCCTGTTACAGCAATGCAATAGGTCTCGCATTTGCAACAGTTTGAGCTCTTGGCATTGTAAATGACAATGCCTTTTATTTATGTCTTGGTTTTTAAAACATAAATAAAAGGCATTATCATTTACAATGCCAATAACTTAAAATCACGCAAATGCGAGACCTATTGCATTGCAAATGCTTGTTTTAAATGGTGTAAATCCGTTCAAGAGTTGCTGAGAAATTCAAAAAATAAAAGTTTCGATATCTAGGGACGCGGTGGATTCGTGAACCCTCCTGACCACGAGCTTCACTGTGATTGGCTGCCAACACTCCAAACCAGGAAGTGTTGGCAGCCATCTTGTGACTCGGTAGAACCGAGTCACAAGAAAACAGTGAAACAAGCATGAAAAACAAGAAAAGGGGGCAGGGTAGAAACACCTTGACCCCCTAGGCCTGCTCAGGGCCAAAAAAAGCATTTTTTTTAAAAAACTTTCAGCGGAATTCATGTTGGGGTCGCAAATCCCTCCGAAATTTTTTAAAAAATGAAGCGCGGGCTCCCCCGCTTCATTTAAATGAGGCCCCCGGGTGAGCCAGGTCCCGGGGGCATTTCTAATAAAATAATAGCGGGGGCCCGCGAGGGCCCCCGCAGCCCCGGGGACCACCACCTCCCCGGGGGATGGAGTCCCCGGGGCCAGAAGTGGCCCGGGAGGGGGGGGCCACACGGCCCCCCTCCCCAATAAGTAATTTTTAAAAAAAAGCAAAGGCCGGCACCGGGGGATGGGGTCCCCGGGGCCGAAATTGGCCTCGGGAGGGGGGCCACGCGGCCCCCTTCCCGATTATTATTTTTTTTTTTAATGAAAAAGGGGTCAGGCCCTGGGGGATGGGGTCCCCAGGGCCCCAAAAATGAGAAAAGAAGGGGGCCACACAGCCCCCCTTCTGAAAAAAGCAAAAAAAAAAAAAAGCCGGCATCGTGCCGAGGCCCCGCCCCCTCCCTGCAGCACTCTGCAAACGCGCCCCCTGGCGTGTTGTAAGTTGGGGAATTAATTCCCCTTGAATACTGGGGGTCCCTGGGGGCCAACTAACCCACCAGGTACCTCCAGTATGCGCCACAGGGCTGCATTGCAGAGAGGTGGTTTGAGGCCACGCCCCTTTTTACACCTCTCTGCAATGCAGCTCTGTGGCGCTTACTGGAGGTACCTGGTGGGCTAGTTGGCCCCCAGGGACCCTCAGGATTCAAGGGGACTTAATCTTCCAAGTTACAACGTGCCAGGGGGTGCGTTTGCACAGTGGTGCAGGGAGGGGGCGGGGCCTGATATGACAAGTGTGCAAACGCGCCCCCTGTCACGTTGTAACTTGGGGGATTAAGTCCCCTTCAATCCTGAGGGTCTCTGGGGGCCAACTAGCCCACCAGGTACCTCCAGTAAGCGCCACAGAGCTGCGTTGAAGAGAGGTTTAAAAAGGGGTGTGGCCTCGGCCCACCTCTCTGCAACGCAGCCTTGTGGCGTTTACTGGAGGTACCTGGTGGGCTAGTTGGGCCTAAGGGACCCTCAGGACTCAAGGAATTAATCCCCAATTTACAACGCGCCAGAGGCGCATTTACAGTGGTGCAGGGAGGGGCGGGGCCTAACAAAACAAGTGTGCAAATGTGCCCCTGGCGCATTGTAAATTGGGGGATTAAGTTGCGGTCAATCCTGAGGGTCTCTAAGGGCCAACTAGCCCACCAGGTACCTCCAGTAAGTGCCACAGAGCTGCGTTGCAGAGAGGTGGTCTGAGGCCACGCCCCTTTTACACCACTCTGCAACACAGCTCTGTGGCGCTTACTGGAGGTACCTGGTGGGCTAGTTGGCCCCCAGGGACCCTCAGGATTCAAGGGGACTTAATAGGGACGTTATAGATAAAAATTAGCATTTAAAAAACCTTTGAAATAAACTGAAAAAACCATAGGTTTGAGGCACGTTATAGTTAGAAATTAGCATTTAAAAAACCTTAGCAATTCACTGAAAAAACCATAGTTTTCAGGGACGTTATAGTTAGTTGGAGATTTCACTCCTACAAAACCAGAGAAATTCCACCGTTATAGTTAGTTCAGCTAACTATAACTCCCCGCAATGCACTGCTGAAGACGTCACATATTACATCATTCATGACATGGTCAGTGACATCACTGATGACATCTCAAATGACATCACTGATGACATCACTGATGACATCATCCACGTGACTGTGTGTTTCTTTAAAGTTTAAATATGTATTATATATATGCCAAGGTGTATTGAAGAATGAGTGGGTGTATAAGTGTCTGGATGGAGGATTTAGTAGGTGCGTGACTGACTGTTTAAGTGAGTGAATACATGTGTCTTACTGAATGCATGGGAGAGTTGGAGTATATAAATGACTATACGTGAGAGTCAGTGATTGTGAGAGTGGCTGTATGGATGAGTGTGTACATGTATCAGTGATTGTATAAGAGAGTAAGTACCCGTTTGTTTCTGTTTGAATAAGTGATGTGGTGTGTGTATAACTGTATAGGTGAGTAAATGGAAGTGTGATTGATTCTTTGCATGACTGACTAGGTGTGTGAGTAACTATATGGATTGTCTGTATAGATATGTGACTGCATATGATAGTGCCGTATTGATGGTAGACTGCATGTATGAGTGACTGTATGGGTGAATGAGTGGATGTGTGTGTAGACCTAGGAATCAGTGAGTGTGTATGTAGTAACTGATATTGGTGTGTCTATGGTTTCGAAAATGGTAGTCTGTAATTTAGAGTGGGTGTATCAAAGGTTATATTAGGGTGTGAGGAGGTGCATCAGATTATCACGTGGATGATGTCATCAGTGATGTCATCAGTGATGTCATTTGGGATGTCATCAGTGATGTCACTGACCATGTCATGAATGATGTAATATGTGACGTCATCAGCAGTGCATTGCGGGGGCGTGAGTTATAGTTAGCTGAACTAACTATAACGGTGGAATTTCTCTGGTTTTGTATGAGTGAAATCTCCAACTAACTATAACGTCCCTGAAACCTATGGTTTTTTCAGTGAATATATATATATATATATATATATATAATCTACTGGCGGTCGCCAGTAGATAGTTATAGTTACAACCTATTATCCATAGGAAATCCGCGACATTCTATTTGAAATAACTCTCTTGCCGGTTGACGTATCTTCGCAAAATTTTCAAACTTTGTGGCCCGCTCCGGTCCGCTCCTACCCTGAAAGTCTCGGGGGATTCGTCAAGCGGGGGCCGAGAAAAAGGGGGTCCCAAAACGCGTTTTCCCCATGCAATTTTCCATAGGAAACTTTAGACACGGCTACAGCCCGAACTGCTGAACTGAATTACACCAAATTTGGCAAAGAGGTAGTTCTTGGTTCAGAAAGAACCCTTTTTGTTAAATGGTGTAAATCCGTTCAGTAGTTGCTGAGAAAATCAAAAGTAAAAAGATAGGTATATCTAGGGCCGCGGATCCTCCCGAGCACGAGCTTTATGTTAATTGGCTGTCAACACTCCAAATCAGGAAGTGTTGGCAGCCATTTTATCCCTCTGTAGAACCGAGGGACAGAAACAAGTGCGCAAAGCGCACAAAGGGAGCAGGGTAGAAACACCCTGACCCCTAGGTCTGCTCAGGGGGTCCCACAAGGACCTCCTGGGCAAAAAAAAAAAATTTTAAAAAAAAAATCGGCAGGATGCGCTCAGGGAGCGCGAACCCTGCCGAAAGAAAATCGGAGCGCGGTCTCCCGCGCTTCGATGCTGTGCCCCGGGTGGGCCAAGTCCCGGGGGCATGCTGGGGGGGTTAATTTTATGTGTGGGGGCCTCTAAGGGCCCCCAAGCCCGGGGACCACCACCCCCGGGGCTTTATGGATAATGGTGCGGGAGGGCTCTGAGCCCTCCCGCAGCCCGAGGACCACCACCTCCCCGGGGCTTCTTTTTATATTTGAAAAACCTGTGTGGGGGCTCCAGCCCCCACACGCCCGGGACCACCACCTCCCCGGGGCACTAAGAAAAATGAAAATGGGGGTCCGTTTTGGACCCCAAGCCCCGGGGACCACCACCTCCCCGGGCTTTCTCGATGTGGGGAGGGGGCCGCGCGGCCCTCCTGGAGCCCTTGATGGCCCTGGGGACCGCCACCCCCAGGGCTGGCTCCTGCAGTGTCCCGGGTGCCTACCCCCGGGACACTGCTGTTTGCAATGACAGGACGGGAGCCTCGCGGCTCCCGTCCTGTCATTGCAAACTTGCTTTGGATATTGGAAGAGAGCAGGAAACCTGCTCTCTCTTCCAATATCCAAGCACATTGCTTTTCCACATGGGGAGCAGCATGTTAGCTGCTCCCCATGTGTAAGCTAATGCCGGCTCCCGTAGGACACGGGGAGCCGGCGGGACTGTGGGGGTTTGGGGACCCCCACAGTCCCCAACGAGAGGCCAGGCTCTGGGGGATGGGGTCCCCGGGGCCATAAGAGGCCACGGAGGGGGCCACGCAGCCCCCTCCCCAAAGTAACAAAATGAAAAAAAAGTGCAAGGCCGGCCCCGGGGATGGGGTCCCCGGGGCCTTAAATGGCCTGAGGAGGGGGCCACGCAGCCCCCTCCAAATAAAAACAAAAAGAGGCCATGCCCCGGGGGATGGGGTCCCCGGGGCCAATACAGGCCCAGGAAAGGGGGCCACGCGGCCCCCTTCCCGTTTTTTTTTTATTTTAATTTTAAAAAAAGGGGTAAGGCCCTGGGGGATGGGGTCCCCAGGGCCTAAAAATAGGAAAAAGGAAGGGGGGCCACACGGCCCCCCTTCAGGGGAAAAAAAAACAACAAAAAAAACGATCGGGCCCGCAGGCCCCGCCCCCTTCCTTCACCACTCTGCAAACGCGCCCCTGGCGCGTTTGCAGAGGGGAACAAATTCCCCTTGAATACTGGGGGTCCCTGGGGGCCAACTAGCCCACCAGGAACTTCCAGTATGCGCCAGGGAGCTGCCTTGCAGAGAGGTGTACAGAGGCCACGCCCCTTTTACACCTCTCTGCAACGCAGCTCTGTGGCGCTTTTGGAGGAACATGGTGGGCTAGTTGGACTCCAGGGACCCTCAGGATTCAAGGGGAGTTAATCCCCCGACTTAAAACGCGCCACGGGGCGCGTTTGCACAGTGGTGAAGGGAGGGGGCGGGGCTTCAGGTGACATGTGTGCAAACAGGCCCCGTGGCGCGTTTTAAGATGGGGAATTAAATCCTCTTCAATCCTGAGGGTCCCTGGGGGCCAACTAGCCCAACAGGTACGTCCAGAAAGCGCCACAGAGCTGCGTTGCAGAGAGGTGTAAAAAGGGGTGTGGCCTCTGTACATGTCTCTGCAACGCAGCCTCTGGCGCATACTGGAGGTTCCTGGTGGGCTAGTTGGCCCGTAGGGACCCTCATGATTCAAGGGGACTTAATCCCCCAACTTAAAACGCGCCACAGGGCGCGTTTGCACAGATGTCACCTCAGGCCCCGCCCCTCCCTTCACCATTGTGCAAATATTCCTCTAAAATCAGCCGAAATACGAATTCCGATTTACTCACCTGTTATCAGGAGAGACCTCAGTGCTGCATCTTTCAGCCCAGTACTGATCCTCAAAAGTAATTTTAACCGTACTTACCGGTAACTTGAATTTCCTTCATAGGCTAACATTGACTGGTTTCACTTGGAAATTCTTCTAAGTGTGGAGTTTTGGAACTTTAAAATATTCCTCTAAAATCAGCCGAAATACGAATTCCGATTTACTCACCTGTTATCAGGAGAGACCTCAGTGCTGCATCTTTCAGCCCAGTACTGATCCTGAAAAGTAATTTTAACCGTACTTACCAGTAACTTGAATTTCCTTCCATAGGCTAACATTGACTGGTTTCACTTGGAAATTCTTCTAAGTGTGGAGTTTTGGAACTTTAAAATATTCCTCTAAAATCAGCCGAAATACGAATTCCGATTTACTCACCTGTTATCAGGAGAGACCTCAGTGCTGCATCTTTCAGCCCAGTACTGATCCTCAAAAGTAATTTTAACCCTACTTACCAGTAACTTGAATTTCCTTCCATAGGATATCATTGCCTGCTTTTTGCTGAAAAAGTTTCTAAGTGTTGATTTTTGAAACATACAAATATTCCTCTAAAATCAGCCGAAATCCGAATTCCGATTTACTCACCTGTTATCAGGAGAGACCTCAGTGCTGCATCTTTCAGCCCAGTACTGATCCTCAAAAGTAATTTTAACCGTACTTACCGGTAACTTGAATTTCCTTCATAGGCTAACATTGACTAGTTTCACTTGGAAATTCTTCTAAGTGTGGAGTTTTGGAACTTTAAAATATTCCTCTAAAATCAGCCGAAATACGAATTCCGATTTACTCACCTGTTATCAGGAGAGACCTCAGTGCTGCATCTTTCAGCCCAGTACTGGTCCTGAAAAGTAATTTTAACCGTACTTACCGGTAACTTGAATTTCCTTCATAGGCTAACATTGACTGGTTTCACTTGGAAATTCTTCTAAGTGTGGAGTTTTGGAACTTTAAAATATTCCTCTAAAATCAGCCGAAATACGAATTCCGATTTACTCACCTGTTATCAGGAGAGACCTCAGTGCTGCATCTTTCAGCCCAGTACTGATCCTCAAAAGTAATTTTAACCGTACTTACCGGTAACTTGAATTTCCTTCATAGGCTAACATTGACTGGTTTCACTTGGAAATTCTTCTAAGTGTGGAGTTTTGGAACTTTAAAATATTCCTCTAAAATCAGCCGAAATACGAATTCCGATTTACTCACCTGTTATCAGGAGAGAACCCAGTGCTGCATCTTTTAGCCCAGTACTGATCCTCAAAAGTAATTTTAACCGTACTTACCAGTAACTTGAATTTCCTTCCATAGGATATCATTGCCTGCTTTTTGCTGAAAAAGTTTCTAAGTGTTGATTTTGAAACATACAAATATTCCTCTAAAATCAGCCGAAATCCGAATTCTGATTTACTCACCTGTTATCAGGAGAGACCTCAGTGATGCATCTTTCAGCCCAGTACTGGTCCTGAAAAGTAATTTTAACCGTACTTACCAGTAACTTGAATTTCCTTCCATAGGCTAACATTGACTGGTTTCACTTGGAAATTCTTCTAAGTGTGGAGTTTTGGAACTTTAAAATATTCCTCTAAAATCAGCCGAAATACGAATTCCGATTTACTCACCTGTTATCAGGAGAGACCTCAGTGCTGCATCTTTCAGCCCAGTACTGATCCTGAAAAGTAATTTTAACCGTACTTACCAGTAACTTGAATTTCCTTCCATAGGAATCCATTGTCTGGTTTTCAGCAGAAAAGTTTCAAAGTGTCGATTTTCACAAACTACAAATATTCCTAAAAAATCGCCTGTATGACTTAAACGCATTCTTTCAACTGTTTACAGGAGATGCACCAGTGCTGGATCCAGGATCCAACACTGAGTAAGAAAAAGTAACGATAACAGTTTTTAACTTCTAAGTGAATTTCCTTCCATAGGATAACATTGGTGATTCTATGAGAAAAAGTTTCTAAGTGTGAACTTTTAAAGTACAATAATATTCCTTAAAAATCACGACTGTAACCAAAACGCTTTTACTCAACTGTTTACAGGAGATGTCCCAGGACTGAATCTAGGATCCAGTAATGTGGTTAGAAAAGTAATCCATAAAGTAACTAATTGCATTTAACTAGAAATTCACATTGAGCTGAATGTTGCATTGTGTTTGAAAATGTGTTGCCCATTGCAACAACTGTATCTACTGTACTTAAAAGTCTATTGCCTATGTGCAAAGTAATTAAACTAAAGTAATTCATTCTGAGAAAGTATTTTTTGTAATGTAATGTATAATGTAATTACAATGTAATTTAAAAAATAAAATATGTAAAAAAAATTGTTTCTAAAAAATTTGGAAATCAGTATGAAAAAATTTTATATAACAATACATTTAAAAATTGTCATTTACAAAACCTTTGAAATTCACTGAAAAAACTGTAGGTTTCAGACATGTTATAGTTACAAATTAGCATTTAAAAAACCTTTGAAATTCACTGAAAAAACCATAGGTTTCAGGGACGTTATAGTTACAAATTAGCATTTAAAAAACCTTTGAAATTCACTGAAAAAACCATAGGTTTTAGGGACAGTTATAGTTAGTTGGACATTGCACTCGTACAAAACCCGTGAAATTCCCCGTTATAGTTAGTCCAGCTAACTATAACTCGCGCCCGCAATGCACTGCTGATGACGTCACATATTACATCACTCATGACATGGTCAGTGACATCACTGATGACATCACTGATGACATCTCAAATGACATCACTGATGACATCATCCACGTGATAATCTGATGCACCTCCTCACACTCTAATATAACCTTTGATACACCCACTCTAAATTACAGACTGCCATTCGCAAAACCATAGACACTCCAACACCAATAACTACATACCCACTCACTGATTCTTAGGTCTACGCACACATCCACTCACTCACCCGTACAGTCACTCATACTTACGGTCACTCAGTACAGGACTATCATATGCACTCATACTCCTATATAGACACTCAAACACTGCCACTCATCCATAGAGGTACTCACACACCTAGTCAGTCATGCAAATAATTAAACACACTACCATTTACTCACCTATACAGTTATACACACACCAGCTCACTTACTCATACAAATAGTAGCACATTCTTACGCTCTTATACAATCACTGATACAAGCACACACTCATCCATACAGCCACTATCACAATCACTCACTCTCGCTTATAGCTATTTATATACTCCAACACACATATATACTGCCTTTCACATATGTAGTTACTCACACATGTACCACTGGGACATACATTCACTCACTAACACACTCTTACACACACTTACCCACCCATACAGTCTATCACAGTTGCACTCTTGAAACCATCCACCCAGTGAATCACCCACTCACACATCTATGCACAGAGTTGCACACACCCCTCCCACACAAACACTCAGGCACCCATACAGATACTCAGACAAGCATTCAATAACTCATATAGACACTCATGTAGCTATTCACAAACACATGCAGCCACTTACACAGCAACAGACAGACGGATACAGACATTCACCCAGTTTAGTCACTAACCCATGCATTCAGTAAGATACGTTAAATCACTCACTTATAGAGTCAGTCACGCACCTACTAAATCATCCATACAGACACTTACACACCCACTCATTCTTCAATACGTCTTTTCCTATATATATTAAAAATATTTAAACTTTACAGAAACACACAGTCACTGGATGATGTCATCAGTGATGTCATTTGAGATGTCATCAGTGATGTCATCAGTGATGTCACTGACCAAGTCATGAGTGATGTAATATGTGACGTCATCAGCAGTGCATTGCGGGGCGCGAGTTATAGTTAGCTGGACTAACTATAACGGGGAATTTCACGGGTTTTGTACGAGTGCAATGTCCAACTAACTATAACTGTCCCTAAAACCTATGGTTTTTTCAGTGAATTTCAAAGGTTTTTTAAATGCTAATTTGTAACTATAACGTCCCTGAAACCTATGGTTTTTTTCAGTGAATATATATATATATATATATATATATATATATATATATATATATACATATATATATTTTTTTAAGCAGTCAAAGTCACGTTATAATCTGGGATATTGAGATATTTCCTGTCGGATAATTTTTATGAAGCTAAAGTTACTTTTTTCCTTTGGGAACATACTCCTCCCCCCAACCACCCATAAAAATGACTAAACTGTGAAGTAGTATGCTGTGTTTGCTACATAACGGTACAGGAAATAAGCCCTTCTAACCATCCTGTCACTAATTAAAAAACAAACTGTTTGACCCAAGTGAATGATTTTTCTTTAGCTTGATACACAAACACAGTTTTCATCAACATACATGTCTTAATCGAGGCAGTATTTCCATAGGGTGTGCCAAATGGAACATGGACTGCTTATTCCAGCAAGATAACTTTCGTACCTGGATATCTGTTGGGGCCATTCAGTCCAGCAGGTCCCATATACACCCTAGGTATACACCCTAGGTTCCGGAATTTTAGGAAGTCATCTACATATGGAAACTTTGGAAGCTTAATAGCACCATAAGGAGCAACCAACTCAGATACATAGATGCAATAAACACTTGCATGAGGATTTAGCCATAAGCAGACCCAGAGGAAATGGGCTTAATAGCCTATATCCAGTGCCTAATTTGTAAGAGAATGAGTGCCTGTAGCCAAAGTTCTGCTCCTATGGTGCTATTAAAAATCAGTGCACTGAATACCAATACTGCATAGTCTTGAATTCACCTCAGGCCTCCTTAATCCCTTACCAGACACTGCTGCCCCTTTATCTCACTCTTTTCTGTTCCTGATTTCTCGCTTTGTGTCGGCTTTTCTGTCTTTCCCTTCCCATTCTTTCCCATTTGTGTGGTTTTTCCTCTAATGCTTAAGGTCAATATCTGAAGCGAAAAAATAAGTTACGTTCCACAAAAATGAGAGCCGGTGGGCTCTACCGGCGAGCGCCGACTCAAATTAAGCACTGCCTATGTCGATTGTACTCCAACATTCTCCCACCTCCTATCACACAAATTCTGGCACATTTCATTGCTATGAAGTAACCGGAAGGCAATGGGCTTTGTATTATGAAACTTCTCAAAAAATAAATAGCATAATCTAACATGACATAGCATGTAAATACCTTTCACAAAAAAGCTCTTGAAGGTTGGTTCTGGCTATCTTCCTTACAAGGCCTGTCTTTTAAATATTTCACATGTAAAGCAACCAATATCACCCATATCCCTTTTACACCATATTATACTATAATACAGAACGTAGGGTCCGCTAGATTTTGTTGAGATATGGTAAAGATCTTAAAGGGGTTCCACCTCATGAATGTCAGACCAGAGGCATCACACCTCCTCCCTCTATTCAGGCGTGTTGCATGCTTATTTTCACCACATTGTGTGTGTAGTCATAGACAGCGAAACCCTCCAAGCACAAGGGAAGCATCACATACCCAAATCCATCCTTCACTCAATAAATCTCCACAGCTAAGTTGAGCAGATAGAACAAAAAGAAATATTTATTAGGCTTTCATTAGCTTTCAGAAGACGTTGTATAACTATAGATGATGCAGTTGTAATGGAATATATTGAATGTGAACTTCTTTATTGGAACAAACTGGATAAGTGAAAGCCCACTCCAATTTTTAATATTTACACTGTGAATTATTTTATTTTATTTTATCAATTGATTTATATAGCGCACAGCTACCCAACAAGGTCTCCTGGTGCTGGACAGGGCGGCGGCTGAGCCGCGAGTTTGCTAGGCAGCAGCACCAATATAGAAATTCAAGCTTGGTGGCTAAAAAGGAAAGTCTTTAGGTTCTTACGGAAGGCTAGCAGAGAGTGACAGTTCCTGAGCTCAGCTGGGAGAGAGTTCCAGAGTTTGGGGCCCAGGTAAGAAAACGAGCGGCCTCTCATGCAAGCAAGGCGGAATCTGGGCACTGAGAACAGTGAGAGGCTGGATGATCTCAACTGTCGAGCAGGCACATGGGGTTTTACCAGGCTTTGGATGTAGGAGAGAGCCAAGCCAAGTTTGGCCCGAAACATGTAGCATAAAGCCTTGAATTCGATGCGCTTGTTCACCTTGAGCCAGTGTAGTTTATGAAGCAGAGGTGAAGCAGAAGCAAATCTAGGCAGCCGAAAAAGGAGGCGTGCAGCCGCATTCTGTATGATCTGCAGACAATGGACTGAGGTTTTATCTGCGCCCAGGTATAGAACATTGCCGTAGTCCAGTCTGGATGTCACCAGAGCCTGCATAACCGTTCTCTGGGCTGCCGGTGGAATTAGCTAGAGGATCTTTTTAAGCCATTTGAGAATAGCAAAGCAGGTCGCTCTGACCCTGGACACCTGAGGTTTAAGGGAGAGATTATCAATAATGAAACCCAGATTTTTAATTTTAGGGACCGAAGTAGGCAAAGGTCCCAGAGTATCAGGCCTGTGGTTAGTTCCCCAAAGTTCAGGGTTATTATCTATATCTAAAGATTTCCAGTAACCTGAGCAGAGCTGATAACGATGCATTTTTATCTCTGAAATATTTGTCTGCTGCTGGTACTTTCTTGAATTAAGCACACGAATAAAAACTTGGTAAAGTGGTACCTGCGTACTCGATTTGAGACTTAAATACATTGGACATCCTGGCAATACAGTGCCGTTTGGTATACCTGTCTCTCCTTTCTCTTAACGGCTCTTGAATTATTTGGACATCTAGTGATCACTTAAGTGCCTCAACCAGGGACAACCAGCAGGCCTAACTCGAGGTGCAGTACTTGACTTAAGAAACTAGGTTGTATATTTAAGTACCACTACCAGAGCTTATCCTCAGTCTTCTTTGGTCCATCTAAATATTTCTCTTGTAGACACTCCACTATTTATAGCTATTGCTTGCCGTCATCGATTTTCTTTAGAACTTTAACAATTATCTTCCCTCTCTCAACAGACATATCTTAGTGAGTTAACGCTTGTCTCTGGTGGCTGTTGTGATCTGCATTTCCCAAGTTCGGATTGCAGCAAAGACAATCCTTCCAATGTTTGGCAAAATGAGTAGCTTTGAAAAGGGGGATAATAACATCTATTAAATCATTGGAATGTTTAGAGCTCCACTGAAGACAATACAGGGCAAACATCCGGAACAACGAGGCCATAGCCACGAGTTCCGGAAGCCCGCAAGCTGAACAACGACTTTGCCTTAACCACGCATGTGCATGGTTAAGGCAAAGTCGGTCTAGTGTTCGGGATGGGCGGGGAGAGAGGAGCGTCGGAAAGTGAACAGGACAGGTAAGAGGGGTTTGGAGCAGTTTTTAGGGGGTGGGGGTTCGGGGTAGTTTTTAGGGGGTGGGGGAGTTTCGGGGAGTTTTTAGGGGGTGGGGGGTTCAAGGTAGTTTTTA
This sequence comes from Calotriton arnoldi, assembly GCA_963921515.1. NCBI lineage: Eukaryota > Metazoa > Chordata > Amphibia > Caudata > Salamandridae > Calotriton > Calotriton arnoldi. The sequence goes on along the minus strand of CAWUFW010020342.1, from coordinate 108,964 downwards.
GGGGGTGAGAGGGATTCAGAGTAGTTTTTAGGGGGTGGTGGGGTTTGGGGTAATTTTTAGGGGTGGTGGGTTTCGGAGGTAGTTTTTAGGGGTGGAGGGATTCGGGGTAGTTTTTAGGGGGTGGGAGGGGTTCAGAGTAGTTTTTAGGGGTGGGATTTGGGGTAGTGTTCAGGGGTGGGGATGGTTCAGGGTAGTGTTTAGGGGGTGGGGGGGTTCAGGGTAATTTTTAGGGGGTGGGGAGGTGTTCAGGGTAGTTTTTAGGGGGTGAGAGCGGGTTCAGGGTACTTTTTACAGGGTAGGGGGTTCAGTGCAGTTTTTAGGAGGTTAGGGGTGTATTTAGGGCTCAGGGGAGAGGGAAAGGGGTGGTAAAATGAGCCACGGATAGCCATTTACCATGCATGCCTTTACCATAAAAATTTGTGCTAAAGCAATTCGTGGTTAAGACGCGGTCACTATAGAGACCGTGTTGTAAAGGCAGGCGTTGTTGAGGAACTCGTTGTTCTGACATACAACCCAATAAAGTGGCCCAGGGATAATAATGGCTGGTAAAGACCTTCTACTCCACCATGCCAATGCTTACGTTTCTAGTACTTCCTATTTAACAATAGTTGGAATGTTCTAATACCATTAGAGCTCTCTTGCCTCGGGCAATACTGATTGTTAAAGTCCTGGTTATAGGCCCTCATCTGACGATCAAACCTATATGCTGCTTTTGTAGCCTTTAACAACTGTAATAACCCTCTTCAGCAGGCTAAAATAATTAATTATTTAAAGTACAGAACTTGAGGAAGTGTTTAAGTAGTGCTTTACAAAAACAACTTGCTAATATTTAGTATTCTAAAAATCAACTCAGCACATTTCCTGAAGCACAACTACTCTGAATTTGGACATGTCTGTACCGTTTCTTTTTTAAAAAGAAGAGAATTCCCAAAAATTAAAATTTTTGCGTGACTACTTTAAGCTACATCTTGAAATGTAGTGTTATGGCAATAATTATTTGAAGAATCACTGTGCTATTAGGTTTGAAGGCGGTAAAGCAAGAGAAGGGGCACAACTTCCTAGAAAAAAATCAAAAAGGAATATGATTGTTTTGTCTAAGATGAAAGTATGCAGGATCTTAGGCAGTGAGCTCCTTTAGTTTTGTGCAAAATGTTGCGCTTGATATTCTCAATCTACAAGGCTAGATGGGTTTAAACACAATTTAGAACCACTTTGCTTAATGAAAAAACATTGCATGAACGGATTTTGGAGAATACTTCATCTAAAGAAAATATTTACTTCCATGTTGGTTACTTTCCTATCTTATGGAGGCCAGTGAGTACCTCCAGCTCGTGCAGATATTTCAATAAACATTCAATTAAATAAACAATAATTAGGAATGGAAGGGGATATGGAACAGTTGGCCTCTACATCCATACCTAATGAAAGATGATGTTGGTTTGGGACATTATTTAAACCTCTGGGCTTGAAATTGCCCACCTGCCAGAATACACATTTTATAGATGCATTAAAAGTAAATTGAAATGAGAAATTATGATGTCCGTAATGAAAACAAGATAAGAAGAGGGAACCATAGACATTACAGAAAGAGATGAAATTTGCTACAAATAATATTTTGAATCATGAAGAAGTAACATATCACTTTCAGTGAGAGTGTAGTCAAGCTGCCACAAGCTTCAAAAGGCCGTGGAAACATCTGCGAGGGAGTCATGGGGGGTTGGGGGGGGGATCTGGGGGGCTGGGGTGGCAATGTGATCATTCTGGTAGACTGCTGCTAAGTAGGTTTAAAAAGGTCCAGTCTAGAAGAAGCATTCGCTCACTACATTATGATTTTGAGCAATAAGATAAACGAGTGTTAATTTGATTGTTATAAATACAATTGTGGGACATGAGATTTTAATTGTAGCTCACTCACCTGATCATCAGAAAATAAGTTCAATGTGGGCTGAAGGAATACAGCATGAGTTAACTGAGTGGCAAAACATGAATCTGGAAACACATCAACTTCCAATTAGCTCAAAGATGTGACACTCTCAATAATATTGAACATGGTGATTATGCTACACACCAGGACGTTTGAACAGAATTGCTGAAAATTGTATCAATATCTGCTTATGGTGTCAGAAGGAGAGAGGTACTTGGAAGCACACATTTTGGGAATGCCCATGTCTCAGAGAATTATGGTGTGTGGTGCTACGACACAAGGGGGTGACTAAAGGAAAAAAAACTGTTTGGTGGTGCAGTCACTTATTGTTCAAAGGTGAAAGGATGCTAGCCTAAAGATGGTACATGTTTGGAGGGTTAAAATCAGGAAATTTGTGATGTTGGAATGCAAGTATTATTTAACTGCTGCCCCAGCGGCAAAGGGTGGGAAATATGTGTCAGGACTCAAGACAGCATTTGTGACTTATATTATGATTTATATTGTCATGGAAATTTGTATGTTTCTCCTCCCTTTTGGTTTTTATATTTGGATATATTCTGTTTGCATGTGTTTTACCACCTAATTTCTTCTAATAAAAAATAAATCAAGTAGAGAAAAATTCATTCAGATGGTGTAGAGTCCCTAACCAAATATAACTTGATTTTCTAATGACTTATGCTTTTCTAACTCCTGGATGTGTTTTGAGTCTCCTAAGCACTAAGGGCTTCAACAACAAGGAAATCATTAAACTCAGTTTGGCTATGCTTGTGTATTGTCAAAAGTATGACCACAATTATAAAGGGCTCAAGTGTGCTTCATTTAAAGTTATAGCCTTCTACTATTTTGATTTATTCTTGAGTCGCCTAACCTGATGACTGAGGACCATCTCCGCTGAGTGAATTCTGAAGTTGTAGTGCAAGGGTATATGTGAAATGCACAACTATTTGCTTTTATTTTTTATACTGTCACATGGGGAAAAAATCCATGTGACAGTATCTCTTCCTCCACGCTTCCATAAAATAGAGAAAAGAATGGAGAAGATTGTGCACCCACCCAGACTTCACTGCCTGTTTTAACCTACACTTGAATGTAGGAGGTGTAAGGGGTGTAGTAGGTGTAGGTAGGTGCACCGCAGTTCCCCGAATTCAAGGGGGCATTTTGAAAAGGAAATACCTATCCTAGAAAATTATTTTCCATAAGAGAGTAAAATTAATATTTGTAAATTGCTGGTTTCATAGTTAAAACAGAAGACGATAAAATTAGAGACATTTAACATAATCTTTTATGTTCCCTTTTTTCAGGAAAATTATTTTTCATGAAACATATTTCTAGACTCCACATCACCTGTGAAAAATGGTAATTTTGGTTCTTTTTCCCCCACTTCCTTTAACTCTTAATCCAAGTTCATTCAGGAGCAAGTATTGAAGTGCAGAGTGCATGTAGAGATTCACAAGGCCAGATACCTTAGTTTCAAAGTGCAGCTGTACCATTTAAATTGTGGGGAAAACCTCAGAGCAGACCAAATGTAGCTTTCTTACCCGCCTGGGGTGTGTCCTCCCAAAGCACTCAGTCACGGTCCTTCAGAGGTGGAAAAAATGACTAAGTCACACTTTTGTCGTCAAAGTGCTGGAAAAGTGCCTCCTGGTCAGCCCTGCAGCCCCTAGCTCATCAGGGTAGGATTCTAGGCACCGCGACTCTCTTCAGCTGGGTCCCCTGCAGGGTCAAGTCTTCTTGGGTCAGCTGGGCCTCTTAAAGTCAGGAGACTGTTTGCTTTTTGTGACCCTGGAGCAGGCAAGCAGTTGGCCAACCGCTTGAAACTAGAAGAGAAGTGCTAGTCTCTGACTGCCAGCAGGATTCAGGAATCCTTGAGTACTAGGTGTCATCTTCTTCCAGCAGGAGCCAGTTGTTAGGAGTCTTCTTCCGACAGGGCCTCCTTCTTCCCTGGTCTGGCAATGTTCTGAGGAGGTGAAGGATGAAGTGCCAGATTTATCTTGTGCACTAGCGAGTAATTAGAGAAATTCAACCACCCAATCCTAATTATTTTCTCAAAGTACCTACCTCCTTTTGCAGCACTTCCTCTTAGCCTTACTTTAAATAACCGAGGTGCCCATGTTTCATGATGGTAGAACTGAACTACCACCAGGCATGCCTGTCCTCAGTTCCTAAGCCACTGCACTATTCAGATGAGTGTCCTTCTCACCTAACAGGGCAGGGTCAAACTTGTTCTCTCCCTTTCCTATTGTGGTTGGAGCCTGGCTGTCTGAGAGGGTGCAGTGAATGAACATGGCATCTCCAAGTAAAAAGAGGTAGTGCAAAAGATTTGTACTGCCAACTGTTCCTGCTAAGCGGTCAGCAGTTAACACCCATCTTCTGTTCCTCAGCTAAGAGATAGGCTGTTGTCCTATGAGCCAGGGATATTAACCCTCCCAGCCCAGGACGTGTATTCCAGCAATGGAGAGTCTGAGTGACAAGAATTGGTTTAGGTGAGTTTTGGCTCAGGCAGCACATTTTATGTTTTTTCAAAGTTTCCACGTAAGTTATGAAAAACCTGCACAGTGATATAGCTTTGGATTTTATTCCACTGTGAAAGCACACCGACTTCAATATGGAGTGTGTCCTTTTAGTAGTGGTAGTAAGAATACTTTATTCGGTATCCAAGTACCATCAAAGTGTGCATACACACGGTAATACAATTAATACATCAAAATACATTTTAAAAACATCACATGGCTTAGGCTTGTAATATTAAGAGCAAATGCTATTAAAAAATCACTCTTGCAATCATTACTTGTGTACAAAACAGAGTGCAAAAGTCGAGCAAGGACTATGTGCAAAGCAAGCAACAGACAGCATGGAAAGTCCAGAGATTTTTCTTTTTTTTTTTAAATATAAAATAGATATAGTTAAAATTGGTTAATAATTAAAAGATATCTTGATCACTGGCAGTCACAATCTGTAATCTACCAGGCTTGAACCAGACCGCCTGTAAAATTTTTCAGGTAGCAATAACACAATTGCAGGAGTAGTAGCGCTCTTTAAAATTCTAAAAGCCACTAAATGTCTAGTCACCTCCAGGTTGCGGCATAAAGGAATAATCAATTTCTGGTACGGGCCTAGATAGCCAGGACAGAAGAATAGTATGTGGATCTCATCTTCTTTTTCCAGGCCACATGCCGGACAAATACTAAAACCTGAGACCTTATTCCATTTGTTAGTAAAGGACCTCAGAGGTAAAGTGCCAAATCAAAAGCGAATATACAAACTTTTCGCTAATGGAGAGGAGACAAAATCTAAACATGGAAATGGTTTGATATCTAAAAATCTATTTGTCAATGTTCAAATTGACTGGTAATTGGTATAGCCATCTTGAATATAAGTCCAGTAACTGGATTTTAAGGTGTTAAGATCAGCTTTGCACATTTGTTCCTGGATTGGCCCATAGCCTTTGAAGACCCAGTTTGCTTAACCAGTCAGAAACTAATTTAACCCAGGGCACTGATTTGGCACCTCTTGCAGCAAGCCAGTCGACAAGGCAATCTCTGAACTCCCTTAGCTCAGGTGTAACCCATAGGCAAACCCAGTAGATGAGTGGTCTAAGAACGGCCAGATCTGCAATTCTTTTTAATCCTAAATCAAAAAATAGGGGGGTTAACGGTGTGCTATTAGGAACAGAAACGAGCTGTCTGACATATTTGTTTTCTGCAATGGTAATTGGAGAAACATCAATACAACCCCAAGTCTCGGCACCATAAAGGGCGGTCCTTTACGCCTTACCACGATATAATTCCAGGGCCGGTGAGACCGCACGAGAGCTTGTTTGCCTTTACAACCTGTTAATGGCATTTGCTCTGTGCTCGACTAATAGCGTGCTTCTACTTAATTGGTCTTTCCACTTTAGGTTCTCCATTACTTTGACTCCTAGGTAGTCAAAACTCCTCACCCTCTCTAGGGCTTCCCCACCAACTTGTCTGATGGAATTTATGACCACTCCCTTCCCAAACACCATATATTTGGTCTTATTAACATTGAGCTCCAAGCCCCTTGACACACAAAAGTCAGTAAATTTGTCAACAAGGAGCTGAAGCCCCATCGGTGTCTTAGAGATGAGAATGGAGTCGTCTGCAAATAAGAGGATCGGTACCTTATTGCTGTTCTGAACAGGAGAGTAATTTCTGCAGTTCATCAGAATATTAACCACGTCATTTATATAGAGGGTGAAGAGCGTGGGTGCAAGAACGCACCCTTGCCGTACACCCTGCTGGATAGGAATAGCTTCGGTTAATTCTCCCATGTGGCCGCACCGTACCTGGGCAAAGTTGTTGCTGTACAATTGAGATATAAGATGAATCACATTCCCAGGGACCCCCATCTTGTTTAAAACATACCACAAGTTAGTACATGGGATGAGATCAAATGCGGCTCTAAGATCGATGAAAGCCACATAAAGTTTCTGATGTCGCAGTGAGATAGATTTCCAGTATAATGTGGCAAATCTGAAAATTTGATCGGAGGTACTCATCTGTGAACGAAACCCAGCTTGGAGGGCTGACATATTACTATTAGAGTCTACCCAATGTAACAATTTGTCAAGAATCTGCTTGGCAAAAATCTTTTGGGCATTGTCAATTAGGCTGATTGGCCTATAATTTGAGGGCACGCTTGCATCACCTTTTTTATATATTGTGACAATCTCGACTCCTCTCTAAGAATCTGGTATCTCACACCCTTGTGCTATAGCATTGGAAAGTAGATTAAGCTAAACTGTCCAAATCTGGGGTTCCGATTTGTATAAGTCGCCAGGAATTTTGTTCGGTCCTGGCGCCTTAGCAGATTTTAACGAGGCAACGGCTCTGGCAGTATCCTCTAGGCTAAAAATAATTGCTGGGCCATGAGTTTCTGTATTGTCATGGCAATGTGCCTGTGATGGTCGTTGGGTTGCAACAGGGCCCTAAGATATCTGGGGCCTCTGTCTTATAGAGTTCAGAGAAGTGGGATACCCATTTATCAGCTGATATATGATGTTGGTGGCTCTTTGTGTTATCTGTTCTAGTTTGGGTCACTGTGCGCCAGAAGAGGCTATTATCATTCGTTTTGACTGCAAACAGCATGTCCTCCCAAATGTTGTCGTCCCTGTTCTTTTTTGCAAAGTTTAACAAGACTTTATAAGTATGCCTAGCTTGGACTATTAAATCCCTATCGCCGCCTAACACAGCGGATCTTAAGGAGCTTTTGGCTTGCTAATAGGTGAGATCATACCATTTAATGTCTTTGCCCAAGGCTGGCTTCTTGTAAACCATATCTTTATAAACTACCTGTCGTAACTCTTTGTAGAGTAGATTGAATATGCTCAAAATAGGAATTTCCGATTCATTTACCCCTTCATAATGTGTCAGAAACTTGGTATAAAGCCCATATATTTGGGACAACAACTTTGGATTTGACATAACTCTGGGCCAGGAGACATAATGTCGACAATTAACTAAAACAGATTCAGGCACTATTGTATAACATGTGTTTGGTTCTCTGGCAAGTGAAGCTCCAATCAATGATACAGTCAAGGAGTCATGATCACTGTCAGGGCGCCTGTCTGCTTTCATATCTGCCAAAAGTGGCCACAATCTCATGTCTAGGATAACAAAATCAATGATACTCGTATGATTGCCTCTTCTGAAGGTGGGGGCTCGATCAGGGTCAGAGGTAGTGCATCCATTACATGCCCTCAGCCTCCTGGCAACTGTTAAGGAACCTAGTTTAAATCCAGTGGCTGTAAAATTAACTCAGGGTTTTCCAGTTAACACCTGAATACCCAGGGCCGGACTGGCCGTAGCGGGCACCGGGCGTTTCCCCGGTGGGCCGCCAGGGTGGGGGCCGTTTTGTTACCGGGGGCCTGCAATATCGTCCCCCGGTAACAAAATCGGCCGAAACCGGCAATTGCAAACAGCTCGGCCGCACCCCCTCAGCCCCCCCAGGGGGGCCGGCCGAGCAATTTGCCAGGGCCGGTTTCGGTTACCAGTCCGGCCCTGTGAATACCCCATTGGTCATCTTCCTCTTCTGTGACCTCATTAATGTAAGAGGAGGGTTCATAGGATGTATTAAAATCTCCAGCCAATGTTATTTTAATATTTGGATGCAAGGAATCTAAAAATTCTTCAAGATCAGATAAGATGGAGGATTCGATACAGCCCGCAGTTGATCTTACGTAAATATTTAAGAGTACCAAGTCCAACCCTGAGGGAAGAGTAACATTAATCCCCATTAGTTCTGGGTATTATAATTGCAGTGGGGTGCATGATCTAAATACGTTATTCTTAACTAGGATCAAAAGACCCCCAATTGCCCTCCCAAAATGCTCCGGGGTTTGGCTTCTACAGTAAAGGTAGTGAACCTATCAACAAAAACTTTTTCAGTGGCCCAGGTCTCTCGAATGTGTCCTATTTTTATGTATTAGCAACCTACCCTGTGGATTTACAAGGCACACTTTATGGGTGACTTGTAAATATGTAAAAACAGGCTTTTCCTCCATGGTAAAAGGACTTTTCCCTGACATTTATTGCTGCAGTGCAAGTTAACTGCAGCCCAGCCAGAGCACTTTGGTGCTTCTGGCAAAGACATACTTGACATATATGAGGATGAGGTAAGTGCACACTGCAGTCCGTCATTGGTGCGTTTTCTGTGCCATTTACAATAATCTTATAGAACAGTTAAATAGACCAATTCGGTGAAACAAGTTTTACCAACACCAATTTAGGGCCCTCAACACACACTGTGGCATTGAATAGCAGTATCACTGTGAACAGAGTCCAAATACTATCAGAAATAGGGTCTAGAAAAGGGCAAAAAGTCTGGGATGACATGCAAAATAGGCGGATGTCCTCCAGCCATGCATAAATTGGTGATGGGTAACAATGTATAGAGGGGATGTTTTTCACCCTAGGGCTCTGAGTAATATCATGGACAACTCACACTTTGTGGTTGTTGTCTAGTTGATGTCACTCAGAAACCCTCAATGAATCCATCTAGAATTCTAGGCATTCCTAAAAGTGCAGTATTTTGGTTTGCTACATATGACTAATAAACAGTAAATTCGACAATGATTTGGGGTTTTTTGACAAACAGTTGACAAAGGTGATCTGCAATGAGAGTGATGTCAGCAAATAAGTGACTGTTTGTGGTTTATAGAATAACAAAGGTACTTTGAGTTACAATACTGACATTCGCACTGGAATTTCTAACAGAACTTGGAGCAAAATCGACAGCTAAAAATGAGATGCTGTTTCAGTTCTAATTTATACTTTATACACCCTATTTAGACAAAAGATCAACCTCACTCCAGGATGCTTGGGCTTGATTCACAAAGGTAAACTTACACTTTTGTGTAACTTTACTATTTTTTGGTATTCACAAACTACGATTTAAATGTTACTAGTGAATTTCTATAAGTAAGTTTATGACTACAGAGATTCCACAGTCGGGGCTTGCGCCATAACTATGTTCTATACTTCCTTAACGTTCGGTGGCTTTTACCTTGTAAAACAGAAGAATCCCTCGGGGATCTTTGTCCACATGTCGGCACCCTTGACCCGGCACTCTATAGATTTGCTTCCTTTATTGACAAATGCACCTACTAGGAAAACTGTCAAACTCTTTCTAAGAAACCATTGCAATTATGTATGGGGTGCCCCAGGGCTTGAACTTGTTGGCCAATCTCTTCAAAGACTTTGGGGCAGATTTACAAGCCTCTTCCGACACATTTGCGCCGCCGTTGCGTCACTTCTGTGACGCAGTGGCGTCGCAAACAATGCGCCACGTTGCGACATATTTACAACGTGACGCATCTAGGGAGATGCGTCACGTTGTAAAGCCCTGCGCTACATTATACCTGCGTCAGGTATAATGTATGCAGGGTGGGCGTTCCGTCGCAAGAAAGCCTCGTAAAAGTGACGCAGTGAAATCTACAAGATTTCACTGAGTCACTTTTACGACGCCGCTGTGTCAAAACCGTACGCCTGCTTGAAGCAGGCGTAAGGAGTGACGCAGCATGATAGGTATGGGCCGCCCCTGAGCATTGCTGGAGTTGCGTCACGCTTGCTTCACGACGCCAGCAATGCGCTGCCCTAACGACAGAAGATGCGACACGCATCTGTCTATCCTTGCGCCACGGTGCACCGCATTGTAAATGCGATGCATCCGTGGTGGCGCAAGGGTATTTTTGCGTGTCGCATCTTTACCGGCGCATCCCTGCTAATATGCAGAGATGCGCCAGTCCTTGTAATTCTGCCACTTTGTATCCCATCTCACCAAAATCATGTAGTCTCATGAACCTACCCCATCTCACTTCACAAGAGGGCTCTGTGCGTTGTCAGCACAACACAGCCAAGTTTAAACCGGTGAGCGAGAAGCAACCTAACTGGATGCAGCACAAGCACACCTGAGTTTGCCTAAGTGGCAGAAAGTCAACTTTGTGTATGTGTGGCTAACTTACTCCACACTCAGAAATATAAATATATTAGAGGTGTTAAAATGTGTTTGTGTTTGAAGTGCTCATGCTGCTAACTTATTCGCCTCAAAGAGTGTGCTAGAGCCTGCTACAGTTATTTCCACGGTCGCAGAGATATATAACCTCTGTTTTATAGGAGGTCTCCAGTAACAGTGTGGTTCCTGGTTCTGTGACGACCTGAGCCACACAGTGAACATTATGACTTCAGTAGTTTGTGCTTGGTTTGAAACGTGTCGGGGGAGACAGGCTAGGCCTCACACTGTTTCTGTCTCTCATCCATTCACAAAAGCCGAGGCTTGAAAGTCCAGTGCTTAATTTGTAATGCCAAAGTCACTGTTTTCCTGTCTTTCTCTTCCACTTCTATCTCCCATATCTGCCTTTCTCTCTCTTTTGCGCTTAGACAAAGTCTGGTGCCACCGACCTGCAACTATCACTCCAAATTAAGCAATGCGAGTGACCCTGGCTTTAAATATGGATATATACATATGCACCAGAACACAAAAAGATACATCGTATTACATCCACGCACAATACACAGAATCATAAATAAGACCGGTTTCCATTCAGTTGTATGTCCTAACGTCACCGCCCTATAATACTGCTGAAGGGCAGGCACACCCAGACAGGAAGTGATTTTCTTAAGAGTGAAAAGAGCACTTTGAGTCCGGCTGTTGACTTCTGAGGCTGTTTTGTGTTGACATATGGAAGTAAGTCTCTGTTGACGCTGGGTGTACACAGCCTGAATGAAATACTAGAGCTCGGGTCGAAAGACGTACAACAGCAGAGCATTAGACTTTGTTTGGTTCACAAAGGGACCAAAGAGGCACGTGAAGGAGCACGTGCTCTCGCAAATGCGACACCAGCAGCGGAACAGAGGACACGAGCAGACCGCGTCAGTTTGAACTAGGGTTGCCACCTATCTTAATAAAAATATATGTATAATGGCAGTGGCGTCTTAAGGATATTTGGGGCACTGGGCAGGGCAGATTTTGGGGCCCCTGTTCAGAACAACTTTGAACTATATTACCCATTTTCAGCTAATTCGAGCCCTCATGATGCCAAGCAAACTTTCAGGACTGAGAGTAAATCTAAATAAAATTGAATTATGCCTTGCCCAGGGGCCCAAAATCTTTAGATGACATTGGGCATAAAGAGTCAGATGCAGAGTTAAACAGAGAGAGAGAGGTATGACACACACAAATAGACAGAGGTGAAAGTGAGAAGGGAGAGTTCTCGTGCCCAAGGGGCCCTTTAGAAGGTGGGGGCCCTGGGTAATTGCCCACTTTGCCCATGCCTTAAAGCGTCTCTCCATACCCGCCATTTGTTTTTGTTTTGCTATTCTGAAACATCCAAGAGCTGAAAATGAATTTGTTTTAACTTGTCCTGATGCTTTTGTAACAGGGTAATTAGCCATCTGATTGCTCTTACAATCATTCTGAAATAATTTAGACAGCTTCGAGCTGCTTTTTAACTGATTTATTTATGTGATTGCTGTTTAAGGATTAAGGGCATATCTACAAGGCCATGCGATAATTATCGCTCAGCGCTCTTAGCGCGAGGATAATTATCGCCGGCTAACTCTGAATTTTATCGCGGAGATAGCATGTTATCAGCAACGCTTATCTCCAAAGCGATAAAATTCAGAGCATAGCAGCCAATTTGTGCGATTATCACTGGAAATACAGCGATAATCGCACAAGGTTTGGCGATAGCTTGCTGATAGGGCAAGACATACTTAGCCATGATGTCCACCTTACATAGGATATCATGGCTAAGTCAGTCTTGAAGCAGGCGTAAGGAAAGTAGCGATAACAGAGGTTATCGCTACTTTGCTTGTCGCTATGCTTCATAGCGTGAGGCTTGATAATAGGAGAAATGTCAGCTAGCGACATTTCTCCCGTTATTCTGGGAGGAACGCCCACTTTGCATCTCATTAGAGATGCAAAGCTGGGCGATGGGAGAAAGGGCGAAGAAGCATGGATTCACGCGTTAGCGTGTCCTTGCTAATAGGGCGTTAAAATTATCGCCGCTTTTCGTCCGAAAACGGCCGCTAAAGCGGCGATAATTTTATCGCCAGCCCTTGTAGATATGCCCCTAAGTTCCAAAAGAAGAAACAAAATACAGTCTTTCACTGGTTTTCCTAGTATTTTCACTGGCTTGAACAATACCGGCCAGGCCGATAAAAAAGGGCCAGGTGGCAAACCTAGTTTGAACCATGAACAATGAGTTCTATATTTATAGGCGGCGTTTGCAGTGCTTAATTTGAGTTTGTGGTTCACCACTCACTCATTTTTGACGTTACTCATTTTTGGGGACTGGCCTATTTTTCTTCATCAGACTTTGCCCCGGGCAAGAGAAAGAAAAGCACAAACTTAGGAAAGAAGGATGAAAAGAAAAATGGAACTGACAAAGAAAGAAAGTAGGGATGATAAAGAAACTGAAAGAGTGAGGTAGAGGGGTAAGGTAGAGGAGCAGGGAGTTTCCAGCACCCTCGACATTCGATAACCCTGACAACAGGCTTCTGAGCAAAACTTTGGACTGCAGCACTTATTATTTTAAAAACTAGGCACTGTTGGATGCTTGTGTGGTCTTAAGACTTCCTACACCAAAAAATCGAAAATCTACACTCTTAGTTTGTGTGAACATTTCAGAATTTTAAGAATCTTTCAAAGTTTCCAGGATGACAGTTCCAGATTCCCAGGAGTACTCCTGAAAAACATTCAATAATTGCGATGTACACCCACATGAATACATTTCTGCATGTGGAATTGGACATAGAGTCCTACTATGCATGCAAATATATTTTTCCCATTTAGAATCCATTTCCCCTACACACTCACAAGTGTTGATTGTGTTCTTTTCCCTTCCCCAGCATAGAAATGTATTTACGCTTGCCGTTGACTGGAGTACATTTCTGAACATTTGTAGGGTGGGAACCGGTAGAAAACAAATTGTAGACATATACGACTTTTTGGCCTGTAAACACATTTCAGAGCATCGCCGTTATTGAGAGACACTTTATTACTCCCAGTACACCATCCTGGGGTAATACCACGCTGGAACGTGTGAGTAAGCTTTTTGGTAGTGTGGAATCATGCTCTGAGAATAGCAAAAGTGGCCCTTACACTTGTGAAAAAGGCTGATTGCGTGTGTGAACTGAAGGTGCGTGTTCAAATAGCTTTCTGAAACAGCCTTTTCCATCTAAACAAATCTACCAAGCAAAACATGGGCCAACAGAACGATCTTCCACAACTCATGACACTCTTTTTGTGCATCTGTCTGCTTGTGAGAGGGCTTGCTGGGCTAGACACACACCACTTTTCCAAATCTGTGAAAGAAAAATTGGATTGAATTGAATACTTCCACAGTTTAACCATAATAGCAAAATTGTTTGTCTTGCTGATCGCCCTTTTCTCTTGCTAGACAAAAGGTACAAAATGGACCGCCAGATCAACTCCGTCTCGTCCTCCTGCTTCCACACCCTCTGCCTCCTACGTAAGACCTTCAAATGGATCCCCCTCGAACACAGAAAGACCGTCACTCATGCCCTGGTCACCAGCAGACTCGACTACGGCAACGCACTCTACGCCGGAATAAACAAAAACCTCACCCGCAAGCTACAGAACATCCAGAACGCCGCCGCAAGACTGGTCCTCGACCTGCCAAGACACTGCCACATCTCCCAGCACCTGCTCACACTCCACTGGCTCCCCATCGAAGCTAGAGTCACCTTCAAGATGCTCACCCACGCTCACAAGGCCCTCCACGACACCGGACCAGCATACCTGAACAGCCGACTCAAATTCCACGTACCCCAGAGGACCCTACGATCAGCCCAGCTCTCCTACGCCGTGGTCCCCCGCACCAGAAAGACCAGATCGGGAGGCCGCTCCTTCACTTTCCTCGCGGCCAGAGCCTGGAACGCCTTTCCGCTCCACCTCAGACAGACAACATCGCTCCCCATCTTCGCAAGAAACCTCAAAACCTGGCTCTTCGACAGACCCCCTCCTTGATGGACTGGAACCTGCGACCCCCCCCCCAGCGCCTTGAGACCCCTATGGGTGAGTAGTCGCGCTTAACAAACGCCTTGATTGCTGTATTTTGCACTTTAGATAAATTCAGTTCACTTATTCTCTGTCTCTCAGTGCTTAATTTGTAAAAAAAAAAAACGCTTACAAGCAAGGACCCAACTATTTCTTAGGAGCCTGCCACAGCACTGGCTCATGACAGGATTGCCAACCACCTCATGCCTCTTCCACCACGCCATACTTCCTGTCTCTTTATCTCAATTTGAAGTGTTTTTTTCCATCCCTACTTTCTTTCATTGTCATTGGTTTCCTATCTCTAACCCTCTCTTTCTCCCTTCTCTGCTTTGCCTCTTTTTCTCTGGTACTTAGTTTTATGATGAGAAATAAGTCGAGGCCCACAAAAGTGAGTGCCCGTGCCCACCACCTGCAACAGCCAGCACAAATGAGCTACCACTTAAGTACTGCCTTTTTTCTTGCATTGATATTGACAATGAATTATACATGGATCAGTTTTAGATGCGTAGCCTCCATTCCCACTTTAAGTGTACGGTTATTACAAGCTAGCTAAAGAACTTGGGGTGTCAACTGTTGGAGTTAGGGAAGAGTTGAGAGGACCACGGTAAGCAACTGGTCACCAACAAAAGTTGCAACTTTGGGGGTATCCACCTAAACTATGCAGTTAGTTCCTGACTCTGAATTCGCTAGTGAATTTATTCCTGTCAAAGGGCAGGAGTGAATGCATATTCATAGTAGGAATACAGAGGGAACACCACCACCATTGAGAGAAAGTTGTTTCGCCAGGTGTAAACATATTTTTCTCTTGTAGAAAGTTTCAAAGTGCAAATGCACTTTTCTGTCACAGTTCCGCATGCAATGGTGTAAGCCTATAACATTTTTTTGTATGCATAAATAGTTACAAACATCAGTAATACAGGGAATGTCCAACAGTTGCTTTGAGAATTCTCTAGGTTGGGGCATATTAGCAAGAACGGCGTTAAAATTATCGCCGCTTTGGCGGCAGGAAACTGCCGCTAAAGCGGCGATAATGGGCTTGATAATATGCCCTTGAGAATTCCAATAGAAGCCCAGGATCACAGCAGAACATGGGCTTCTATTGGTATTCTCAAGGGCATATATCAAGCCCATTATCGCCGCTAGCAGCAGTTTCCTGCCGCTAAAGCGGCGATAATTTTAACGCCATTCTTGCTAATATGCCCCTCTAGGTTGTTTCTATGTTGCTTTACTACCACTGTTTCTGAGTATACTTCTGAACTTTACACACATTATTCAATGCACGTAACATTCTGCAGTAAATTAAAAGTCGCAAAAGGATCTAGGCAAAGTATTTGTCCCAAATTAGGGTGTTTGGTACAGCATCGACAGAGCTTCAAGACCTGTTCTTTGGGCATGCATTATTCTCTGTTGACAAATCCTCAACTCGCTCGGGATAAGAAGGTAGGTTTATCCTACAATGTGCCCAGAAGATCTTCCTGAACGTACCAGAAACCAAGTTCATGGAAAGGCAAGGGACATTTTTATATTGGAAATTAACTCTGAAATATCGTATGTATGGTCTCTGTCAAAGAGAAAACTGTAGGTACAGCCATTCGAGTGCATGAAATGCATGCTCATGTACAACTGTGTTTAGGGGGCACAGTAGAATGGGGGAAGAGCTTTGACATTGCTCAGTAGCATTTAAGGTTAGTATCATTTCAAAATATTTTTTTTTTTTAAAAAGGAACAAAATAGAAAAGAAAGGGTACCATGATACAGCAATGTTAGACGCATATTGAAAATACAGATAAAGATTCATATTTCGTGTACAAAAATGCATGCGCATGTTCAACAAAAGGAAACTAAGGCAAAACATAGCGTACAGTGAACCAAATCTTGGATCTGCAGTAAACCATAAAAAGGAAAACCAAAGAAAAAGGAGTCAATCAGGCGGGTACAGCAACAGGTATGGCAGTCCTGTAGATAAGGGTAATAACAGGTTCCTTACTGGGAGGAGGTCTTCTGATTACATACATGGGAAGGTGTCAAGGAGATGATGATACAGAACCAATTAACTGTGGATGTAAATCTCATGGTGGTTTCAGAAAATGTGTTTAATAACAAGGAAGTGACCTACTTAGTTTTAATGATTGTCTACAGACACAATTCTGGAACTTGATTGCGGCTACTTGTCAACTCAAATAATAAGCCTTCCGAATGAAGATCTATATTTGTATTCGATTCTACAGATGGCTACCAAGTCCAATGTGTCAGTTTGTTGTCTCCTATATCTTGCTGCTTGGTTTCATAAGCCATTGCTCTGGACCATCTTTCAATAATGAAGTATGCATGAACACAAGTTGTCTTACTACCTGTGCATTGTCTGAACCATGATGTAGGGAAAGAAATAATCAATTCCAAGGCCACTAACCTTTTATATAAGTAATCCATCAGGGAGACCTGGAGATTGCAGGCATTCATTGTATTTTCGAACCAAATGAAATAATAATTTGTTAATTATCAATAACCTTTAGTCAAGGATGTTTCGACTTATTTAAACAATATTGTGGGTTTCATAATGAGCACTGAGTACTTGGCCATGTTACCTTTCTGTTTGATTCTAGTAGCCAAAGATGTCCAGCGCTAATACATTAATGGCATCTATCAGGATGGTTTAAGCACAATTAGAACAGTTGAACAAAAACAATGGGGACATATTGGAGAATTTTGTTTTACTTTATTGAGTATCCTATTTAACATAAATACATCAGGATCACAAACGTCAGGATTAGAAAGGGTGCTCCTCAATGAATCTAGTCTTTACATCCTTGTTCCCTTAACGATTAATTAAGGCCTGCCATTGGCGTCCCAAAAGAAGTCTTTTTCTTACTTATTCATCTCTCTCTTTACTGTATTGGCTCTGGCTTTCTCTACCTATAACATCTTGATACCAAGCAAACTTACTGTCCTACGAAGAATGACATGTCACAACCGCCTAGGGGTGGGAAGGGAGGGTAGTCAGTAATGGAACAAGGAAGTGAATGCGTGGAGTAATGATGATGATGAAAGGATTTATAGAGCGCTCGTATGTCGGGAGGGGTATGGCGCTACCTGAGACCCAAGTAAAGAGGCCCTGTTAGATGGAGTATAACCAGGTTCTTAAGGACTTTCTAAAACCCAGAAGGGTTGTGGCAGACTTTACAGATTGAGGAAGATGATTCCATTGTTGAGCAGAACATCTGATAAAGAATCTGCCTACCCAGGAGACTCGCGTATGGGGGGTAATATCAATTACTGGGAGTCAATATTGTTTTATAAATGCAGACGCAAAGGCCCAAGAGGACACCCGAAACACATCCTGTAATAGGATGCCTGAAGATGAAGCCCAAGAGGCCACTAACACCAGTGTAGGTTAGCCCTGAATTTTCAGATGGAGCGCAACCCCAGCTCTCTCACAGGCGTTGACAATGAGCATACATAACCACCTATTAAGAGGTGGCCTGAGCTGGTTTTAGACTTTTTTTTAAGAGGACCAAAATGATCAAATAGAATTTTACATGCACAGAATGCTGCCATACGCAGTGTGCCCCCCTTGGTTGGGGAACTCCATCTCATTAGGAGATGAACCTGAGAGCCCAATAAGAAATGAGGAATTACCAGGAACATTGGTGATTTCAGGTTTAATTCCCCCAGTAATTTGTCATTTTGGCCCAGACTTTAACCTAGAGATTTAGGCTACTTTTAGGTGTTTCCGCTGATCTCATAATTCCAATGGGGCCAAGAACTGCCATTACCAGTCCCAAAGAAATGAAGAGGAGATTTGTAATGAAGGCCCTAATGATGAGTGTAAACATTTCTGGTATGTAGATGACGTGATTGCTGCTCTGCCAAAGCTGCTTCTTCTGAAATGCCAAACCGCCAAAGCCCTATCTTTCAACCTCCAACCTCAACTTCATGTGATTGCTAGATGAACAGCATCCAAAAGCTCAAAGGATTCAGAACTACCCTCAGCATCCACACCGGGAATCCATTCCCTGTAAACCCAGAACCACAGGAATATAATTGTGTCTTCCTTGTCCCTCTGAGTCTTGTGTAATACCTGATGAATCTGGGGAAAAGACATAAAGAAGTTCCTTGGGCCGCTGAGAGACCAGTGCATCTAAACCCTATGGTAGGGGATCTTAAAACTGGCACTGAATGTCTCCACCAATCTACTGTCCCTTGTAACAAAAAAGACCTATTTTAGGTTGTCAGAACCTCTGACAAATGATCCAAACGCAACCTTGGACCGAAAAGAATCTGAGGATGAAGTGAAGGCTCTACACAGGTGATCCACTTTGATGCATATTTTCCAGACAGGGACTGTGGATCCACGTCTAAGGGGCCGATTCCGATCTCGGCCGGTAGGGCTCCGAATCGGATTCGGCTTTACCAGATCCGATTCGGAGCCCTATTTCCCGACCGAATCGTACGTGCGTCCGGGCGAGCGAGTACGATGCGTGCGCTCGCGAAATCTCCGACCGACTCGTTCGCAGGACCCGACCGCTCCGACTGACTCGCACGGGGACGACTTGCACCGCGCAATGGAGACGTTCCCCAGCCGGGTAAGTACGATGCGCATCGCGACCGCTCCGACCGACTCGCGCAGTCCGGCTCCAAGGAGCTGTCGGAGCCGCGACTTTGGGGGTCCGTGTCGGACCCCTGGAAGCGTAGGCACGCGAGTCGCACACAGGGGGGACCCATGGGTCCCCCTACACGTGCATGTACGGCACGACCCGCATCGACGCGAACACGCTGTAGGGCGCCCTTGTTCAAGCGTCGTGCCCATTGGAGTCAATGGGAGCCCGTGTACGCGTCGTACGACTGGCTCCCATTGACTTCAATGGGAGTCCGACCGAATCGAGTCCGATGGCATACGTGCGCATCGTACTCATTCGGTCGGACTGCTAGAGTCCGATTCGGTCGGAAATCTCTCCGGGTCCGGCTCGGTCGGAGAGATTTCCGGCCCGAATCGGAATCGGCCCCTAAATCTTCAGAACCAGTTTGGGACGGTTCTGTTTCAAATTGAAGTTTCTCGCTATTCCTCAGGCACAGCTGTTAGCTCATGCAGCAGGTAGCAATTGGGCTGGCTACAAGCAGAAATATCGAAAAAATTGTCACAATTAAATATGAAATCTTTGCACCTGTCTGTTATCAGCCTTCCTGAAACAGCGATTAGAGAAAGAAAAAAGGGCATGCCATTTTTAGAACTGACTCACCTTGAACAACAGAAACTGCAGTGCTGCACCTCTCACATCATACCATCTACCAACTGACAGTGCTAATGGAGAACTAATTTGCAGCCTTTTGCCACTAAGGGAGAACTAATCTGCAGCCTTTTTGCTAATACGGTCCTCATTGAATTTCTGAGGAAAGCCATCTCTCCATTCTCTGTCACTTCACAGTTTTTGGGTCACCACCATGGTTTTTGTGTCGCAAACCAGGCATGGGCAGTAGTCCTATGCCCACTGTGAGGCCAAGCTTGGTGCATCATCTCCACGTATCAGAACAGGTTCTGGACCTCACCGTATCTAGGGCAGTCCCAGGCCTCTGTGCATATGCTAGATTTGCCTGACCCTAGGGCCAAACTAAAATTCAGGATACCAGTTTAATATACAGATTGGCATTCAGGGCAGGGGTATACACCCATTTACTATGCAGGCACATTCCTGTTCCAATAACATACCAATCTCAGAACTAAGTACCTTATAAATGAAAGTATTTCTGTATATAACTCATGACATGAAATGTCATGAATATGAAT
Source organism: Calotriton arnoldi (assembly GCA_963921515.1). Taxonomy (NCBI): domain Eukaryota; kingdom Metazoa; phylum Chordata; class Amphibia; order Caudata; family Salamandridae; genus Calotriton; species Calotriton arnoldi. The sequence goes on along the minus strand of CAWUFW010020342.1, from coordinate 88,718 downwards.
TATCAGATCCACCTGTAGTGTACCCCGCTATCCACCCAATGTACTTTTCGCAACACCCCCAATTAGCTGTCCACTTCTCTTTCCTGCGTTTACACCACTTGGGATCAAAATTGCTCACAAATATCTGTATGACATTGTTAAGGATGTGCAAGCCTGTGATTGAATTCCTTACTGCCATTGGACCTGGTCAGATCATAATACCATGCACAGAAGTTTGACATCTTAACCTGCTTCCAGCTGATTGTAATATACTTTGGCCAATTTGACTGTGCTTCCTGCCAAGATTGGTAATATGGAGGTCACCCCCATTTGTGGCCACTCGCCTTCAGCAGGCAGTTAAAAATAATTGCAGCTTGTGTGATGGTAGAAAACTCATTCCACTGTGGGAGAGCATCACTCTCTCTTTCAGATATTTAAGTAAAGTTGTAGTGAACAACCTACCATCCTAGGTGCTTGCTCAGTGGCTCGACCATTTGTATGACTAGTTCTAGATTCCATGAAAAAATGTCTCTTAGAAAAACATAGTACATTAACAGCATTTGTAGCAGTTTTAGAAGAATTAATATTTTTAAAACTAGCTATCCTTCCAGTTGTCAAAATAAGGCGTTTTATACACTTATTAGTTTTCTTTTGGTGAACGTCAAGGGTGCTATATCGGTTTTGCTGCAGCGTTCATTTCCTTAATCGAGAAAACTGGATAACACAGGAGTAAATTCAGGCCTGGGCCACAATCAGCTGTAAATCAGTCACCTTATCCATTAATAATAATAAAAATGGATGGAGGGGAGCCAGAGATCACTCAGACAGAGAGCACTCACATGATGAAACAAAAGATAAGAAGAAGTGAAACACTTTCATTTTGGAATTCCAAGCTGTTACTATAGGCCACTTCAGTATCTCCCATAAGATCTTTGCACATGTGGACTGAGCTATATCTGGCTGCATTGAATAATGGGAAATTCCAACAGAAGCATCACAATCACAGAGCAACCATTTTCTCAAGCTACTAGGTGTTAGGACCTTTCAGAAATACCAACCCTTGATTTATGGTAAATACTGCTTTGTATTGGAATACGGCAGGCCAAATCTGGTGTCACTACAGCAGTTTACATTGGCCAGCATCCAAGATTAAACTTTATATGAAATCAGACATCTCACCCAGACCTTTATTAGTGTCAGTGGTGTAACTTTGAACAGAAACCAGGATTGCCACTAAACATTCACTTAGACAACACATATGTGATGCAAGACACAAAAGCCACAGATAAGCTTTGGTCAGAAACAGGTTGAGCAAAACATTTCTTCTAAGTTAAAAATTAGTGCTGTCTGGTGGGAAATCTCTCCCTCCAACAACCCCACCGCTGACTCCCAACACCCCACAAAATGTAGGCTTTCACCAACATGCAGCAAAAACTTCCTGCCCATGTGATGTGTGGCAGAATTCCAGTCACAACATGGAACTACTGCATCTTGTGCTTCAACAGTAACCTATTATGAGTGCCTGAAATATTTAGCCACTTCACACATTATATCTATAATAAACTGCTTTGGAAAACATGAGACTAACAAGACAGCTAAAGCTGCCTCTTGAGTACACCTAAAAAGAAAAACTGCTACATAAAGAGAGAGAAACAAAATAAATAGATAGACAGACAGACGGATAGATAGATAGATAGATAGACAGACAGACAGGCAGGCTTTAGGTCAGCCCTCTTCATCCATGGGTCTGTTCAAGAGCCGTTCGCATTTTGCTTCCACCTCCTACAGCTTTCAGTATGAGCAGAGGGTCAGCCCACTTCAGCCACTTACTCTCTTCACTATGAGTGACACATTTGGCTTAATTGTATGTGCATATCCTTCTAAAACATAGCTCCCTTCAGTGGTAGTGCAGGTAGGCAAATTCTGCTTTTATTTTAGCTTTCATTTGATGTTTTTTTAAATTTATTTATGCAATGGGTGTTTTTTTATTACTTTTTTGCATACATAACCATGGCAACTTTAGGTAGTAGGATTGTTTTACTTTTTATTACTTTTACACTTCCATTGCCTATTTCATATGTTTGTAAAAAGACAAAATATACAAGCATTGGCAAAGCCACTAGGTTCAGTGTTTGTTGCCAGCCTTTTGGTTTTATTAAAGTTTGTTTTGTTGTGGTTTTTGCAAAGCTTTATTGTTGGGGAAGCTGCTGGACCCATGCCAACCTAAAAAAACACACTGACTAAAATCAAAAATAATTTCTGTCTCAAAAAGCACACATTGCAATAGTAGCCCCTTCCACTTAAGGGAAAGGCCGGACTGCTGTTAGTCACAGTGGATGGAGTTAGCCAGTGGCTGAAGTGGGCTCACCCATTGCTCCATGCTGTATGGTGTTGTGGCCAGAATAAAATGTGAATGAAAAAATAACAGATCAATACATGAAGAGGGTTGGCTGAAAGCCCTGTGAAAAAGTATATTATACAGATAATGTTAATAAAATCAAAAGGTCTTGGCTAATTCCAGACCTTTGTTTTGGCTTTACCAGTGCTTGTTTGTATTAGGAGCAGTAAGCATCCTGTCTGTAATAAAGGACTAGAGGGACAGGGATGTTGAAGAGACAACTTTATCCCAAAGCTGAGGAGCAGGCAGACGGGGTGAATTACAGCCAGGTGCCAAATATCACTTTGTACCCACCACTTAAATAGAGCAGCCCTCTAGTTGCCCTTGGGCTGTGGTTGAATATTCTAAGGTCCTACTTTAATTGCAGTGAAGAGTCATCTACAATTACCATTCATCATAAAAAACACTAAGCTGTTGTGACTTAACATCCAAACTATGCATCAAATACCAGTAATCTAAAATTAAGTAGAATATTTTGTTTCATAAATACACTGTTCTGTGAAGAAACACATAAAGAAATAGATATTTTTTCAAGGCAACTTTCAACATAGTGATTAATATTTCCTCCACCATTTTCCTTTAGCTACATAGAATGCAAATTTTGTTTAAGAATTAATGGACAATGGACTCACACTCGCTCAAATAGGGATCTTAAGGCCTGATTCAGAGTTCAGCGGACCTGTTACTCCGTCAGAAAGGTGATGGATATCCCGTCCACTGCATTACAAGTGCATTATATCCAATGGCATTTTTAATATGGGGGACAAGATATCTGTCGCATTTGTGACAGAGTAACCCATCTGCCGAACTCTAAATCTGGCCAATAATTTTGTTAATGATCTCTCATTTAAAGATACTGTAAAGATAAGTTTGCTTTGGAATATCACATGCTGTTTGTAGTTAAGAAATGAGAATTTTTTAGCTTGCCAACACAGCTGGTTACATATCTTGTTACAGTTCACTTGCCAAATCTGTCCTTTGTTTTTAGTCAATGGAGCAGTAAGCCTGAGGTAAGTCAGAGGACATCAAACAATTGTATTTATCTTGAAATCTAAAGCATATTCAAATCTTTTCACATATCATTTCTTTCATGCGTTAGGATTTGCGCAGTGTTTTTTTTAAATTGACTGTCTCAAAACTTGATAATGTGCTAACAACCTTAAGCTTTGAAAATATAAGATCCTTAAAAAAAGCAGTCCATATAAGTAAATCACATTACTACCCTTAATCTCCACCCACAGTTGCTGAATACTAGTAACCATTAGCGGCCCGTGGTGGGAGTGCGGTGACGTGGGGCGAGGGAGGGGCTGGGTGGGGGGTAGTAAACTACGGAATACGGCGGAATAGAGGTAAGTAACCATATAAATAAATAAAATGAATTCCGTTGCACGCGCTGCATCGCATTTGGCGATGCAGCGCGCGCAACGAAATTCGTTTTATTTATTTAGATGTTTACTTACCTCTATTCGGCCATATTCCGTAGTTTACTACCCCACCCTGCCCCTCCCCCGCCCCACGTCACCGCCCTGCAGCACTCCCACCACGGGCCGCTACTGCTTGTAACCGAGAGTAGGGAGTGCCCACTCACCCAACACATGCATAGGCTTACTTTAGAGCACACCTAAGCACTGAATTTACTAAGCTACAACCTGTGATTACAGCTCGTGATTTTTAAAGAAACCTTTTAAGATTTAAAGCAATAATGGTTTAAATAGGCTGGATCAACAGTTTTATAACATTTATGCACACAGTCAAGTTGAGGAGTTGATTTTGGACATTACGCAAGTCGATTTTTATAATAGCTCCAAATTAGCTTTCTCGAGGTCTTCTGGATCTTCCATAAATATCATATATAGATATTCAATATTCTCCTTTAGTCAACCAGAAGATTGTATTGTACTGTTATACATCAAAATGAATGTTTTGGTTTTAGTGAACTTGGTCGCCTTTGCGAGAAAATTCCGAGTCCTCCTCTTCCCTTATATTGTTGGATGAGCACCTTCAGGATTGAATGTAAATATTAAAACCTCATCAGCAAAAGTGGTTTTATGTGTCTGAAAAAAAGCTCACGCAAAATGGGATGCCCTCTTTTTTACTCCATTCAGCAGTGAACACACATAGGGGGAGATTTACTCAAAAGTCACGCAACGCAGCGCAGCCCCCCCGTGAGGCTGCGCTGCGTTGCGCGACAGGGAGGGTGCAGGAGAGCGCCATATCTTCAAAGATATGGCTATCTCCTCCCCTTTCCCTAGCGCCGGCGCTGAATACAGCTGCCGTGCGCCATGCACACACCTTAGCGCCACAGCGCTAGGGTGTGCGCATGAGTCTAGCATTGGTTTTGTACAGGAAGGGTACCCTTCCTGTACAAAATACAATGCTAGGCACAATGTCAAAGCTTTTTCCCACTTTGTATACGTGCTGCATAGTGCAGCACGCATGCAAAGTCGGAAAGGAAGGAGAAATGAAAGCATTTCTCCTTCCTTGCGCCTAGTTGAAAAGGGCGCCGTTTTCTCACACTAAACCCAATCTACTGTTTTTAGTAAATTGGGTTTAGCGTGAGAAACCTTGGGTGGTTGCATGGGAATGCCCATGCACCACCCTTGACACGCCCCCACGGCGCAAAGTAGCATGCGAAGCTAGCGCAATGCGCTGCTTAGCATTACTACGTTATTTCCAGCACTAAACAACTTTAGCGCTGGAAAGTAAATAACAAAAAAAGATTTTGCGTCGTTTTGCAAAACTTTTGTGACGCAAACACGGCGCAAAAGCTTAGTAAATCTCCCCTCCAGAGGCCTATTCACAAAGGTAAACTTACATATGAATAAATGTAAGTTTACTCATACATCTTTCAGTAACTTTACTAGAATTAACTTTAGACATACGTGTCTCCACCCGCTGAAACGGGGGGTTGATTTTGAAAAAACATAACTACAAGTATCTTTAGGACCGTATTTTACATTTCGCACACTTGGCAGAGTTCTCCGCCACCGTGGCATTCACAAGTAGGGGGGAGAACTCCACATGGAAGGGAATAGGAGAATTACATACACCTGACCTAAATCACACACACCTGACACCCATTTCCTCCCAACAACATACATACGGCCCACAGCATAGGATCTGCTTTTTCCACTTCACCTTGCCAGCCAGAAGCAAGCAGTCTTCCCACTTTAAGAGGAAAAGAAATGTCACTGAGGAGGAGACATCCCTTGTAGCGAAATACTGCAAACAATTACGTGGGTTACCTCCATTTACCCTCAGCGGATCCCAGAAGGCAGCCTTATGAAAGATTCTGTCAACGCATTGAGGAGGAGGCTCGCGCCATGGGGGATATTAAAAAGAAGTGGCAAGACAAAAGGAGGTGGGTGAAGGAAAATATCTCCAGGTTTCAGCTGACACAAGCTCTTCCTGTAGGGCAAACCTACCCCCTCACGGAGGATGTGCTTTTCAGAGTGCACCCCCTCTTGCTATAAAGGCTGCCTTTTTCTGACAACACTAATGTGGTGCTAAGTAACATAATAACCCACTCCAGTGTCTCTCTCTATCTATCTCTCTCCCTCTCGCTTTCTCCCTCTTACTAAAAGCCTGCATACAATCACTCACCCATACCTGTCCTTCACCCATGCCTGCATTATTAGGCACACATCATCTACACATCCCTCAAAAACACTCTTAAACACAAGCCCTATAAAATCATGCATATTGTATTATTATTCATATTTTCTTCCTCTTTTCTAGACTCTTTTGAGTTAATTGGTTGCAACAGCTGAGGTGGGAGTAATTTCAAGTGGAAAGGGGCAACACACAGGGCAGGTCATGCAGCACAACTCACCAATACACACAAGTACTTCCTGTTGCTAACAATTAAACTAACACACTATAGAAGATTTCTACCACTTGTTTTGTTAAACCCTAACACTATATGTCACAATGTGTTTTGAAATGGCATATAATAGTAGTCAAATATAACCCTGACATTTATACTGTTTTACCACTTTATACTTATAATATTATTTTAATCTTTGTAAGGCCCTGTGTTGCTGTCCGACCCACCACCTGCCACTACAGCAACTGCTGCTCCTAGCAGTGCAACTAAACCTGGACTGGCACTGCATAGCAGATGGATGGTATACACTGATATGTTAAATGTGTGCTCTTTTACATTTAGATCTAACCCATTCCTTTATTACCGAAAGGGTAGCTGTATGTCCTTTGTCACACATCATTGTTGGCACGCTACTCAATATGTAATGCAATTGATTTTGATAGCATATATTGTCTTATACATTTTCCCTTAGAATTGCCAGTGTAAGGGTAGCACCATAAACCATATGTTAGACCTTGTCTAAGCTTGCAGGAGAGCAATCTTTGTGGGACTCAAAATGAGTACTGAAACCATGTAAAATAGCATCTTCTTGTGTGACGTACACTTACTTACACCCATATGTTTGTCTCTCTCTCTCTCTCTTTTATCAGCTTCTGTGACACAACAGTCACTGGTGAACACATTGAGAACATTAGCAGCATTGACATCAGGGACATTTTGGGAGTAGCTATTAGGCCCTCGTAAATAAATTGGTCAGGTAAGTGATCTTAACTTCTGCATCTCAACATAGTCTTTTCACTAACTCCCGTATCTCAATTTTTTAAGTATATCAAAAGCTAAAAGTTTTTTTATTGTTGTTGTCTGTTTTCCTTTCTTTTATGTATCTCTAATGTATCAACATTTTTGGTCAGGATGACTTTTATAGAAAGACAATATCCATTGACCATAAATCTTCTCTCTATAGCTGCCATATCTAGAGAAATATTGGAAACACCAACTACAAGGGCACAGCAGCTGACCTCATGGGGATCTCCAGAAATCTAATCTCTGTAGCTGGTGCGCTCACATAGTAGAGATATTATAATTGAATCCAAGGATCAACCCTCAATTTCATACATTTTTATGCTTAAATTGTATTCGTTTTAATATTTATCTACAGAACAAGGTTTATGAAATTACTTTGTTGAAAATTTGACTCAAAACTCGATTTGAGGTACTGTTGACATCTTCGTCTTCTAGGTACTGAAGACATTGCACCAGATTATAATGATGAACCATTTAGACGTGGAGGACAGTGGGACTCAGTCGCGGCCGGCATGACTCGCGGGTGGGGATTCGCGCGGGTTCGCAGGGGGGAGGTTAGGGGGTTTAATTAAAATTTTAAACAACTTACCATACCAGGTCCCGCGCCGCCTCAGCTCCTGGCCGGGTCCGCGTTTTCCCAACAGGAAGCAGCCACAGGCAGCCTCCCTACCCTCCCCTAAGCCAATCACAATGCTGCAATGGCAGCGTTGTGATTGGTGAGGACGGCGCCCAGCTGAGCGCCAATGGGGAGGCCATTTTCTCTTTGTAGGCTGCATGCTGCCTACATAGAGAAAAGGCAGAGTGCGCATGACTGGTTTGGTCGTCCCCATATGGACGACCAAACAGTCAGGGCCCACAGCATTGGGCAAGCCACTCCTCCCCGCCCCGCCCCGACCCCAACCAGGCATACCCTTCTGCTTTCTCGCAGTGCGAGAAGCAGAAACATAAAATGGTATTTAAAATACCATTTTATGTTTCTGCTTCTCGCACTGCGAGAAAGCAGTGGGGTGACGCTCCTCCGCCCTAATGGAGGAGCCGCCCCTTGTGGGACTGAGCGATACCAAAGGGGATGATGGACGGAGCGTTGGAGCAAATCAAACACTCACCCCCAGTCAACTGATCTGGGATTAATCCATCATCATTCTTTAGCTCTCTCCACCACCCCAGTTCAGACATGGCCATATGCAAATCAGTCTGACCCTGTGCCTCATGGGAACAGTCCAGCCCGAACTGCCAAGCCATGTCTTCCCTGGACCGGAAACAAGCATCCTGGGACCGGTTTCTGGCTAATCAGCTGTCATCAGCCAGGCTAGCTTGAATCCAGTGGCAACGTGAGCAAGGGACCCACGTCTGGGCATACCCTGCCAACTTAGGGCGAACAAAGCGATACCAAAGGGGACTGAGGGGAGAATCTAATTCTCCATCAAGCAATGATCTCAGCGGCAAGCACCTGCTGAACAAGCAGAGGAGGAGGAGCAGCAGGTGATTGAGGAGGAGCACCTGGATGAAGAGGTGCTGTTACCATCACACAGAAAATCTTCAAGAAGGCCACTGTATGGCCGGACAGAGGTGTTCCTCCTAAACATTCCCCAACCTTTAGCTAAGATGCCATGGATGTTTGTTCCACCCATGTAACACTCACCACCACACACCACACAGCCCTCAGCTAACAGTATCTCTGTACAATCTCCTACACAGGCCTCTCATGAAGGTGCATCTCTGGTCTCTCAATCATCTGAGGGAAAGAGCACGCCTGTTGTGGAGGAGGTATCCCCCATTCATCAGTCTCCATCACAACCTACCAGTTGCCATCCCCCTCCATGCTGCTAATCCTCTGCCCATGTCAGATGGGGACAGATGCAGAGGGAATTGGCATGGTTTAATGCTGCTCACTGGGATGATAAGTTTTACTAGCAGCAGTCTAATGTTTTGGAGGATATTCATGCTATAGGGGTTACTTTCCGTGAGATAGATGACTCCTTTAAAGGAGTCCCTCAAATGATTGATAAGTAGACCCGTGCCTTGGATAACATTTCAAAATGTTACCAAGACATGGCAAAGATGCACCAAGAACATCTTATAACTTTTGTGGAAAAGAGTGCAAGACAACATGTCTTAGCCATGAAGATGATAGAGGCAATAAGCCAAAAATACCAATTTCACTTTTCACAGGCAACGCTTGAAGGCAATTCTACTGAGGCACCACAGTGTAGGAGGACACAGAGCATGCTGACCACACACATCTACCACAACCACCTGCACCACATCTACCTCTTCAACCTTGAAAACTCCCAACTCAACCACCCACAACACAAGCTCAGTCATCCTCATTTTCATCACCAGCATTAGGTAGGCAGAGTGCTAAGAGAAGTTTTTTTAATCTAAAAAACAAACTCTGTTCCTTACATTGGCACTTCCACCTTTTTTGTCTATTACAACTCCCTACACTTTTTGATAACAAACCTGTGTCTAACTTTCATCTGTGCTGAATACATGATGTTGCATTTACTACAAAGGAAAATGTTATGTCTGTTTGCCTTCGAAGAGTGGTAGTCTTTCTGGGGTTCTTGGAAGTCGCTGGCTACGGGACAGGCATCGTCTTCTTCGCAGGCTCTTCAAGCTGGAGACAGGCCGGTAGGGCTAGGACCAAGGCAGCCGTCATCTTCAAGCTTTGCTGCATGGCGTCTTCTTCATCCTTCTTCTTCGTAGGTTGCAGGAATCTAATTTCTAGGTCTGGGGGAGCCCTCTAAATACTAAATTTAGGGGGTGTTTTAGGAGATTAGCAGGTAGGGCCAATGGGCACCTTACCTGGAGTGACTACATCCACTATTATGCCACCCTTCTGTGGGAGGGGGCATAGACCTAGCCCTGGTTGGAGGGGTCCCCTCATCTTCAAGATGAAGGGGACTGAAAAGTGTGCTTAACTTCACCTCCTCCACCTGAGGGTTGGAGTTGGCAAAGGTGGGCACACCTCCTAGGTCTTCCAAGTTTTCCCATCGGTTTTCCCGCCCAAAGTAGTGGTGTAAACTGGGAGCTGCCATGTGCTGCTAGCAGCAGATGCTGGGGTCGCATTACAAAGGCAGCAGGCCTTTGAAGCATCCCCTTCGAGCATTGGCCCATCCTGGGGGAGGCGGTATAACACCTCTGCCCAGGATGTGCATTGCTTCTCGTCCCAGAGAGCAGGGGCTCTCCACCCAGGGGTCCAGAAAAACGTCTGGTGGTGGCTGGCTCCCAACAGCCAGTCAGAGACCACACCACAGTTGGCAGGTTTTCAGGGGGCACCTCTGAGGTGTTGTTAGAAATGGGATCTCTAGTTGGCAAGGGCTTGCACCTCTGTCCAAGTAGGGACCCTTCTTCCTAGTCAGGGTAAGGGTGTTACACTCGTGAAGTAACCCCTGCTCACCCTCGTGGTAGCTTAGCACGAGCAGTCAGGCTTAATTCAGAGGCAGTGTGTAAAGCATTTGCACATAACCAACAGTAATACAGTGTAAGCACTACAAACGGACACCACACCAGTTTAGAAAAATAACCAATTTTTATATACTCAAGACAAGACCAATTACGACAAAAATCCACAATACTATACTTTAAAAATGAATACTTGATAAGGTAACTTCCTCTTTGCAGGAATAGCACAAAAGCAAAGTTCGTACGAGTCGGTAGCTCCGTCCGAGTCTACTGCGATGCTGAAAACCACAGAGTCTAACAGTTCCAGCCGACCGTGTCGATACGGGCCAGCAGAGTCGTGAACAGACTCGGTCACAGAACCTTTCTCGTTGTGGCTGGTACGGAGTGTACGAGCCGGTCGGCGTTCGTCGCGGTTGCGGTGCAAGACGGAGCGATGCAAGGTGCGGTGTCTCTCGATGCGGTGCAGGCAGCGGCTCGATGAGCGTCGTGCAGACGGAGTCGGTGAGTCCAAGGCGTGCGATGCAGGGTGAGACGATGCTCGATGCGGTGCTGACAGGTTGCGATGCAGGCGACCAAGCCGGAGTGCGGGAGCTGGCGTCGGACAGCGGTGCGAGTCGGAGCGGTGCGTCGCAGACGTGCGGCGGTGCCCCAAATGCGGTGCGGTCACGACTCTTGAGCCAGTTGCAGCGACCGCGTCGGTCGGGTCCGGCTGGTTCAGTGAAGCGATGCGATGCGAACTGCGGTGCCCACAGGTCACGGTGCAAGCAGCGGCTCGGTGTTGGCGGCGTCGGACGTCGCCCACGGTGAGACCAGGGTTGCGATGCGAAGCGGGGCGATGCGGTCTGCGGTGCAAACAGGTCACCGGCCAGGGATGGATTCGGTTGACGGAGTCGGTTGTGGTTCCCTTCCTCTGTGGCAACTGAAACAGCATTCCAGAAGCGGTACCGAGAGGCTTGTGAAGTCTTTGCAGTCCCTGAGACTTCTTAACAGGAGGCCAGCTCGGTTCCAGGCCCTTGGAGATACTCAGCACAAGTTTGTAGAAAGTTCCTTCCTTTCACTGCCCAAGGCAGAAGCAGCAGCTGCAGGGCCAACCCAACAAAGCAACAACACAGCAAAGGGCAGTACTCCTCCTGGCAGTTCTTCCAGCTCTTCGTCTTGGCAGGTTCCTTGATTCCAGCGAGATCTAAATTCATGGGGTCAGGGCCCCAATATTTATATCCCAAATTCCTTTGTTCTCTGAAGGCAGAGAGGCCTTTGCCTAGTCCAAACCAGTTCTGGAGCACTTTGTTGACAAGTCTCCGTCCCTTCTTTCAGTGAGTAGGCCAGGGACATCAGACGCACCACAGGAGGTGGAGCCAGCATTGTGGAGGGAAGGCACTGTCCTATTCAGGGCCCAGGTGCAACCCCTCCCACCCATCTACATGTAGATCTTGCTATTCAGCCCTGTGCTGACTCACCCTGTCTCCTGGCATCCCCCAGCCCCTGTCACTCACACTCCAGACAAGGAATACACAACCTCGCAGAGGCAGGCTTGGATGGTTAGACAAGAAAATACCCACTTTCTAAAAGTGGTATTTTCAAACACAGAATGTTAAAACCAACTTCACTAAAAGATGCATTTTATCATTCTGAGTCCAGGCATACTAAACTCGAATTTCTACCATGTTCCCGGGGTCAGTTAGGATTATAAGCTGTAATAATCAAAACTGCCCATTCTAGCACTATGGGGAACAGGTAGCCTTGCGATAGTGAAAAACGAACTAGGCTGTAATTCACTATCAGGACATGCCACACACACCAGGGCATGTCCTACCTTTCACATACAACGCACCCTGCCCACAGGGGTACCTTGGGCCTACCTTAGGGGTGACTAACATGTAGCAAAGGGAAGGTTTAGGGACTTGCAAGTGTGTGCACTTGCCAAGTCGACATGGCAGCCCCAGGCTGCGCACAGGCTCTGCGATGGCAGGCCTGAGTTACACTTACGGGCTGTTTGCGTGGGTGGCACAATCCAGTGCTGCAGCCCACCAACAACATTTGGTCTATAGGCCCTGGCACCCGCAGTGCACTTTACAAGGGACTGACACATAAACCAAATAGGCCAATCATGGAAACACCAATCCATAACACATTTTATACAGGAGCACTTGCACTTTCCCACTGGACAGCAGTGAGGAAAGTGCGCAGAATCATTACACCAGCAAAAACAGAGTCAAAACCGGGAGGTCAGAAAGCAAAAAGTCAGGGGAAACACGCAAAAGATGCCAAGTCTAACACATGTCCCCTCCAGCTGAAAGTAGGGAGAACTACCCAACCCCATTGGAGTTCTCTTCACTAAGGCGGAAGAACCTGGACAGACCATCTGCGTTGGCGTGTTCTGTACCAGAGACGGTGTTCCACCGTAAGTCCATTCCCTGTAAGGAGATGGACCACCTCAGCAGTTTTGGATTCTCACCCCTCATTTGCATCAACCATCTGAGGGGCCTGTGGTCTGTCTGAACCCGGAAGTGAGTCCCAAACAGGTATGGTCTCAACTTCTTCAGTGCCCAGACCACAGCAAAAGCTTCCCTTTCTATGGCACTCCACCTCTGTTCCCTGGGAAGTAGTCTCCTGCTAAGGAAGACTACAGGCTGATCCAGGCCCTCTTCGTTCAGTTGTGAGAGCACCGCTCCCACACCATGCTCTAAAGCGTCAGTCTGCACGACGAATTCCTTGGAGAAGTCAAGTGCCTTGAGCACGGGCGCCGTGCACATGGCTGCCTTCAGGGCATCAAAAGCTTTCTGGCAGGACTAAGTCCAGATCACTTTCCTGGGCTGCCTCTTAGAGGTCAGCTCTGCTAAGGGGGCAACGATGGTGCCATAGCCCTTAACAAATCTCCTATAGTAACCGGTGAGACCTAAGAAGGCTCTCACCTCTGTCTGGGTCTTGGGGGTTCCCAAGCCAGAATGGTGTCAATCTTGGGTTGTAGGGCGCCACCTGGCCGCTTCCTACCTGGTGTCCCAAGTACACCACAGTACCCTGCCCGATCTGGCACTTATTGGCCTTGATCGTGAGGCCTGCACCTTGCAGAGCCCTCAACACTTTCTCAAGGTGCTGTAAATGTTCTTCCCAGCTGGAACTGAACACAGCAATGTCATCCAGGTAGGCGGCACTGAAATCCTCCAGCCCAGCCAACACCTGATTGACCAACCTCTGAAAGGTGGCAGGGGCATTCTTCAACCCAAAGGGCATCACCCGGAATTGGTAATGACCTTCTGGGGTTGAGAATGCCGATCTCTCCTTGGCCCCATCGGTTAAGGCAATCTGCCAGTACCCAGACGTCAAATCAAACGTGCTGAGGAACCGGGCAGCTCCCAACCAATCAATGAGCTCATCAGCTCTGGGGATGGGGTGCGCGTCAGTCCTGGTGACGGCATTGAGCCCACGGTAGTCCACACAAAACCGGAGTTCTGGAGTGGCACCGGGCGCAGCAGCCTTTGGGACCAAGACCACTGGGCTGGCCCAAGGGCTGTGGGAGGGCTCAATCACCCCTAACGCCAACATCTTAGAGACCTCCTCCTTGATGCTGGCTCTGACCCGGTCAGTCAACCTGTAAATCTTGTGCTTCACAGGAGGGCTGTCACCAGTAACCACGTCATGGGTACACCAGTGAGTAACACCGGGAGTCAGAGAGAACAGTGGGGCGAACTGTCCCAACAACTGGCGACAGTCCCCCTGCTGCTCCTGAGTCAGAGTAGGGGAGAGGATCACACCCTCTACTGACCCATCATGCTCCTTGGTAGACAGGAGGTCAGGGAGAGGCTCACTCTCCTCTTCCACCCCATCATCTGTCGCCAAGAGCATACTCACTTCGGACCTCTCGAAGTGGGGCTTGAGGCGGTTCACGTGAAGGACCCTCAAAGGGTTCCTTGGAGCCTGCAAATCCACCAGGTAGGTGACGTCACTTTTGCATTCCTTTACCTCATATGGCCCAGTCCACTTGTCCTGCAAGGCACAAGGTGCCACTGGGGCCATGACCCACTTTTTGCCCAGGTTGAAATTCGACCAGAGTGGCATTCTGGTCATACCATCTCTTCATTTCTTCCTGGCTTGCTTCTAGGTTCGCCTGAGCGAGTTTCCTGAAGCGGGCAGTTTGGTTTCTAAAGGCCAGCATGTTGCTAAATACATCCTGGGGAGTTTTCCTGGGAGCTGCCTCCCAGCCTTCCTTTACCAAACTCAGAGGTCCTCTGACAGGGTGGCCATACAGGAGCTCAAAGGGGCTGTACCCAAGAGACTTCTGAGGCACCTCCCTGTATTCAAAGAGTAGGCATGGCAAGAGGACGTCCCACTTACACCTCATGGGTTCTGTTAGACCCTTGATCATGCCTTTCAAGGTCTGGTTGAATCTCTCCACCAGACCGTTTCCTTGTGGGTGGTAAGGAGTGGTGAACTTGTAGGTTACACCACACTCCTTCCACAGGGATGTCATATACTTGGATATGAAATTGGTCCCCCTATCAGAAACCACCTCTCTGGGGAATCCCACACGGGAAAAGATCCCCATTAGCGCCCGGCCCACCACTGGCGCCGTCGTTGTCCTGAGAGGGATTGCCTCCGGGTACCGGGTGGCATGGTCCACCAAGACCAGGATGTACCTGTTGCCCATGGCTGTCTTGGGATCCAGTGGCCCCACTATATCCATCCCTACCCTATCAAAGGGTGTACCAACAACAGGAAAAGGTTGGAGAGGAGCTTTGACCTTCCTCCCACTCTTACCACTTGCCTGGCAAGTTTGGCAAGACCTACAGTGTGCAAATGACTGCCTTCGCATTTGGGGCCAAAAGAAGTGGGTGACAAGCCTGTCAAAGGTCTTGTCCTGCCCCAAATGTCCTGCCAAAGGCACGTCATGAGCCAGACCCAGTAGGAAGGTCCTGAAGCGCTGGGGTACCACCAGCACACGGGCTGACCCAGGCTCAGCAACCTTAGGCTCACTGTATAGGAGACCACTCTCCCAGTAGATCAGATGTGACCCGGACTGATTACCAGCTGCCTGGTCTGCAGCCTGCCGCCGCAGACCCTCCAGAGTAGGGCACTCGTTCTGCTCCCTGCAGAACTCCTCCCTGGTGGGACCCCGTTCTTGCTGCCAATGGGTCACCTCAGAGATGTCTCCCAGTTCGGCTACCTGCTCCCCTGTAGGCACTGGGGCGTCCCCCTCGAGGTCCGCCTCCTCCCGGTCCGTGGGAACTTCGGGGGCCGGTTTCCCGCGCCCCCTGCCCTTTCTCTTGGCAGGGACTTGGGCCACTGTTCCAGGCTCCAAGTCCTCTTGATCACCCTTTCTGGCTGCCATTGACCGAGTAGACACGCATGCCCACTATGGCAACCCAAGCATCTCCAAGTGAGACCTGAGCTCAACCTCCTTCCATAAGGACTGCTCCAGGTCGTTTCCTAGCAGACAATCTACAGGCATGGTAGGGCTCACAACCACCCTCAAGGGACCTGAGACCCCCCCCCATTCAAAGGGAACCTGCACCACCATACATTGGCGCTCTGAGTTGTCTACAGCAACTACTTGGTGGATTGCCCCGGGGACTACTTGCTTCTCAGACACCAGGTGACACCGGACTGAGGTCACACTGGCTCCAGTGTCTCTGAGAGCCTCTACCCTGTTCCCATTAATGGTCACCCAGGTGCTATATTTCTTTGTGTTAGGGGGCACCTGGTTTCCTGGGACCGTCTCACTGTCCCCTAGTGAGACAAGGGTCATTTCTGCGGGATCCCCACCCTCCTGTGGGCACCCCTCCTCCCCAAGCGCTACACTAGCCAACACTTTGGACTGTCCACCGGTGGGTGGCTGTGTCCCCTTTGGGCACTTGGGGTCCCCCTTAAAGTGACCTACCTGGTCACATGCATAACTACTTGCGGGGGCCGGTCTCAACAGGCTTCCCTGTAGAGACCCCTTTCTTCTTATCACCGGGGGCTGGGAACCTTTACTCTGGGTACTAGTTTGGGGCCCTTTAGAGAACTCCTGTGCTTTACCCTTGTCCCCCCACCTTTCTGCTGGGGACCCTGCCCACCTTTGGCTGAGTCTCCCCAAACGCTTTCTTGTGGACCCTGGTACTCACCCAGCGGTCCGCTTCCATAGCAAGCTTCCTGGGGTCAGTTAGCTTACTATCCACTAGGTGCTGGCGCAGATCTGCAAAACATAGACTAGACAAGTGCTCCCATGCAATCAAGTTGTAGAGCCCCTGAAAATCTGTTACACTACTGCCCTTCACCCAACCATCCAGAGACCTGCAGAACACATCCACACATTCCAACCAAGTGTTGGCATCAGACTTCTTACTGGACCTGAACTGATCCCTGTACTTTTCAGGAGTAAGACCATACTTTGTGAGAAGGGCATCCTTCATGTCAGCATAGGTGAGGTGATACCCCTTACCCAAAGCTATCAGAGCATCCCTTGCTTCTTCAGGGAAAAGTGGCCACAATCCTGCTCCCCAATTCTCCTCAGGGACCCCATTCATGTGTATGGCTGCCTCATAACCCAGAAACCACCTTTGTATGTCATCCCCCTTCTTGAACTCCTTGCCTACATTCTTGGGAATGTGCACAATCCTGCCTGCCTTTCTGGACGAATTGCTGCCACCATCTGAGCCTGACTTACTCCTAAGTTCTAGCTCCTTCAGTTCTCTCTCATGCTCTAAGAGCATCTTCCTCTCCTCTATGGCCAATCTCTTCTCCTCCCGCTCACTCTCCAGCCTGAGCTTCTGCAGCTCAAACTGCCTTGCCTCCCGCCTGTCCTCCAGCTCCTCTGGGGACAGACTGCTGCTGCCTGACCTGGCGGGTTCCCCCTACCCAAAAGCATATCCACCCTGGAAATAGGCTCCTCCACCTCCTCACTGAGATTACCAGGCTGCCCACTGGCATGTCTGGCTGCTACCCAGGCCCTCAGCGCCTTCTGTAGCTCCTCCTTCCTTGTGAGGCCTTTAATTTGGACTTTCAGGTTTTTACAAATCGCTCATAGTTCCTTTACGGCGTAGGATTCCAACCTATCCTCCTCAAAGATAATTTCCAGAGATGCAACGGATGATGCAGCTGTGTCAGGCATGACAAAAGTAGTGAGTTGAAAACTGGCAAGATCAAAAATAGGCCAAAAGAAAAAGAACTAGTTTGTGGTACGTAATGGTCTGCGATATGGTAGTAGTGCACACCAATCACTGTAAGTCAAGTGCAAACACAAGTCCTATCCTCACCGCTGACAACCAATGTTAGAAATGGGATCTCTAGTTGGCAAGTGCTTGCACCTCTGTCCAAGTAGGGACCCTTCTTCCTAGTCAGGGTAAGGGTGTTACACTCGTGAAGTAACCCCTGCTCACCCTCGTGGTAGCTTGGCACGAGCAGTCAGGCTTAATTCAGAGGCAGTGTGTAAAGCATTTGCACATAACCAACAGTAATACAGTGTAAGCACTACAAACGGACACCACACCAGTTTAGAAAAATAACAAATTTTTATATACTCAAGACAAGACCAATTACGACAAAAATCCACAATACTATACTTTAAAAATGAATACTTGATAAGGTAACTTCTTCTTTGCAGGAATAGCACAAAGCAAAGTTCGTACGAGTCGGTAGCTCCGTCCGAGTCTACCGCGATGCTGAAAACCACAGAGTCTAACAGTTCCAGCCGACCGCGTCGATACGGGCCAGCAGAGTCGTGAACAGACTCGGTCACAGTACCTTTCTCGTTGTGGCTGGTACGGAGTGTACGAGCCGGTCGGCGTTCGTCGCGGTTGCGGTGCAAGACGGAGCGATGCAAGGTGCGGTGTCCCTCGATGCGGTGCAGGCAGCGGCTCGATGAGCGTCGTGCAGACGGAGTCGGTGAGTCCAAGGCGTGCGATGCAGGGTGAGACGATGCTCGATGCGGTGCTGACAGGTTGCGATGCAGGCGACCATGCCGGAGTGCCTGAGCTGGCGTCGGACTGCGGTGCGAGTCGGTGCGTCGCAGACGTGCGAGCGGTGCCCCAAATGCGGTGCGGTCACGACTCTTGAGCCAGTTGCAGCGACCGCGTCGGTCGGGTCCGGCTGGTTCAGGGAAGCGATGCGATGCGAACTGCGGTGCCCACAGGTCACGGTGCAAGCAGCGGCTCGGTGTTGGCGGCGTCGGACGTCGCCCACGTTGAGACCAGGGTTGCGATGCGAAGCGGGGCGATGCGGTCTGCGGTGCAAACAGGTCACCGGCCAGGGATGGATTCGGTTGACGGAGTCGGTTGCGGTTCCCTTCCTCTGTGGCAACTGAAACAGCGTTCCAGAAGCGGTACCCAGAGGCTTGTGAAGTCTTTGCAGTCCCTGAGACTTCTTAACAGGAGGCCAGCTCGGTTCCAGGCCCTTGGAGATACTCAGCACAAGTTTGTAGAAAGTTCCTTCCTTTCACTGCCCAAGGCAGAAGCAGCAGCTGCAGGCCAACCCAACAAAGCAACAACACAGCAAAGGGGCAGTGCTCCTCCTGGCAGCTCTTCCAGCTCTTCGTCTTGGCAGGTTCCTTGATTCCAGCGAGATCTAAATTCATGGGGTCAGGGCCCCAATATTTATATCCCAAATTCCTTTGTTCTCTGAAGGCAGAGAGGCCTTTGCCTAGTCCAAACCAGTTCTGGAGCACTTTGTTGACAAGTCTCCGTCCCTTCTTTCAGTGAGTAGGCCAGGGACATCAGACGCACCACAGGAGGTGGAGCCAGCATTGTGGAGGGAAGGCACTGTCCTATTCAGGGCCCAGGTGCAACCCCTCCCACCCATCTACATGTAGATCTTGCTATTCAGCCCTGTGCTGACTCACCCTGTCTCCTGGCATCCCCCAGCCCCTGTCACTCACACTCCAGACAAGGAATACACAACCTCGCAGAGGCAGGCTTGGCTGGTTAGACAAGAAAATACCCACTTTCTAAAAGTGGTATTTTCAAACACAGAATGTTAAAACCAACTTCACTAAAAGATGCATTTTATCATTCTGAGTCCAGGCATACTAAACTCGAATTTCTACCATGTTCCCGGGGTCAGTTAGGATTATAAGCTGTAATAATCAAAACTGCCCGTTCTGGCCTATGGGGAACAGGTAGCCTTGCGATAGTGAAAAACGAACTAGGCTGTAATTCACTATCCAGGACATGCCACACACACCAGGGCATGTCCTACCTTTCGCATACAACGCACCCTGCCCACAGGGGTATCTTGGGCCTACCTTAGGGGTGACTAACATGTAGCAAAGGGAAGGTTTAGGGACTTGCAAGTGTGTGCACTTGCCAAGTCGACATGGCAGCCCCAGGCTGCGCACAGGCTCTGTGATGGCAGGCCTGAGTTACACTTTACGGGCTGTTTGCGTGGGTGGCACAATCCAGTGCTGCAGCCCACCAACAGCATTTGGTCTATAGGCCCTGGCACCCGCAGTGCACTTTACAAGGGACTGACACATAAACCAAATAGGCCAATCATGGAAACACCAATCCATAACACATTTTATACAGGAGCACTTGCACTTTCTCACTGGACAGCAGTGAGGAAAGTGCGCAGAATCATTACACCAGCAAAAACAGAGTCAAAACCGGGAGGTCAGAAAGCAAAAAGTCAGGGGAAACACGCCAAAAGATGCCAAGTCTAACAGGTGTCCTATGAGTACATGGTACAATAGGAGGAGTAGCTTGGTAGCATCACTCCTGTGTTCAGTGAAGTCATCATGGTGCTGTGGAACTCGAGTAGTCGAGTTTCCAGCCCATGTACTCTCTATGGCTTCACTGGCACTTACGACATTAAGGAATGGACCCTAGTATTGTAGGGGCATATCTGCTCATGCAGATATGCCCTCGCCTGTGGCATAGTACACCCTGCTTTAGGGCTGTTAAGCCTGCTAGAGAGGCAACTTACCTATACCTCCAGGAATTGCTGACTGGTATGGCAGCCAGGCAGGGTCTCATGTTGACTTTGTCGTTTTTCACCTCACAGGGGCATGCAAGCTGCAAGGGCAGTGGCATGGTCCCAGTGAGGAGGTCCCAGGGGACCCTATTCAGCTCCCAGGCCCTAGGTACCCATATCCACTTACTAGGGACTTATAGGCGGCAGAAGTAGCAATTGAGAATAGGTTTTAGGGAAGAAGCATTGGCACAGGGGACCTAGTTACCTGGGACCCTGTGCACTACAATTGAAATCACATCAGAACCAGGCAAAAGGTGGGGGCTAACCATGTCAAAAGAGGCACTTTTTCACACCAGTAAATAAAGAAGATTTTATTTTCCTTTTCAGGTACACCAGCCCAAACATTAAGAAGGAAGTTTCAAATTTAACATGGCTAGTCTGCATCTGCTCTGAAGTGCAAGTCTCTGCAACCTCCAATGTTTGACCTCCTACCATCACTGAAGTGACAATGTATTACAGAGGAGGCTTGTCCAGCTCAACTAACCGGTGATGAGTCTAGTAAAACCCTGCAGGAGTCTGCCAAATACTGTATACCTTTACAAAGACTGCAAGATGTGTCAGAGACAGAAAGTGTCAAACTCCCCGACTGCTGGACCACTAAACAGTGGTATTACTTTCAAGAGGAATCTAAATGGTTGTATCTGACATCAGGCCATGTTGGCTACTCTTCCTGCAAACAGGTTAAATCAACAGGTGGTCTATCAGTGCACGATAACATTCAGGCATGAGCATAATCCCAGAGTAGGCATATGGCAAGGTTGGTCCCTCTGACGACGGAAAAGCTTTCAGGCAAAAACTGCTCAGGAAGAAGATTATAGAGCGAGCACTGCTCACTTGGATGTTGAAGACATTCTTAAAGCTAAGCAGAACAATGCATTGGTGGAGACAATACAAGAATGCAATGCCAAATATCTGAAGAGCACATTCAAGGTATTTGACACTGCCTACTACTTAGCACAAAAATGATCACCAATTAACATACCCACCCTGATTTCATACTCCTTCAGATAAAGACAGGCAGTTAAGTGGGCCATGTGTTGCACAGCATTGTGACAGCAACTGAAATGAGCAAACACTTTGAAATGGAACAAAAGTTGGTCTTTTATATCAGACAACACAAGCCAAAGATTGCAGTATTTATTGTTGCGAGCCCAGCTACTAGCAATGTTTCAACCTTAATCATTTACCTGTGTGGTATTTTTGGAAATAATTGTACCTCAGTGACGATCTTTATCGGTATTCTGTAGCTGGAGGTAAGAAATTCCCTTGTGAATAAGACGGCTCTGCTAAGAAATTGAAAAAATGTTGGCATCACAAAAAGTCTGTTACATGATATGTTGATTGCGGTATGTTCCCATGGAGCAGCAGTAATGTTTGGGAAAAAGGGAGGAGTAGCAGCATTGCTAAAATCTTGTACTGTCATTGCATGATCTGGCTCACAGCCTAGAATTTGCTGTGGTAGATACAGTTGATGACGTGGCGGGGGTCAATCACGTCAACGTTTTCATGGACTCATTGTATGCCACATACAGCATCTTGCCAAAAAAACAGAGGGAACTAAACCTGGCTGGCAGTGAGCTGTGTATACAGCTTCAGAAGTTTCAGAAAATCTGTGATGCACTCCAGGAACTCACAGACTTATCACTCTCTTTACAGAGGATTTACAAATGTTAATTCCCACAGACCTTTGGTCAGTCAAGTACGTATATTTTCAACAATGGGCTCATCGGGCAAGTTTGTTTCTGTAGCTCAGAGAGCACTTGATGAGGGCAAATTCTAGAATATTTCTCTTTCTCAGAGAAGAGGTAACTCTGTTAACTTAATCAAAAGCAGTTTTACCACAGTCTGTCTGTAAACGTTCATAACACTGTGCCCCAGATTCTGAGAAAGAACTTATAGGCAGATTCAATGGTGCTAGATGCAGGAAACCTGCCTGCTGGGGATGATTTTATTCTTTATGGTGAAATAGAAATCCAGAAGCTGTATTCAGAGTTTCAGTGGCCAGTAAGAGAGACTATCCGAGCTTTTAAGACTGTTCAAACTTTTTGGTGTAAAGAAATCCCCTGAAGAATAAAAAAATTAGTTGTTTGAATGGAAACCCTGCCAGCAAGTAAGGTGGACTGGGAGAAACGTTTTAGCACAATGAACTTGACTGCTTCCCCAACAAGGGTCTCTCTTCCTGTAGATACCTTTTGTTCTTGGTTATGATCAAACCTCAATGATCCTCCACTTGAAACATTTGACACAAAGCTATACATTAAAGAGTTGGCTGGCAAAATGTAGAAGGTATGCTGATAAACAAAGTTGTGAGAAAGCCCAGCAAAATAGATGCCATCATCTAGGGTTTTGATAAATCCTCTCATTGATTGCTTAGTAATGTAAATCATTTCCATATGCTTTCTATAGTGTTTATCGTTTTGATTGTTTATGGTAAATAAATACACATTTTTGCTATTTTATTATCCTTTGTTGATTGCGATTTAATGAATTTCTTATGCACATGGTTCTGGTTCTCATTATTTTGGCCATGCCCCTAATTGTGTAAGCCATGTCCATTAGACAAGTTTGCCATACCCCTTTTAGAGACCACCAAGTATTTTCATCCAACTTAAAGCCATGAGAACAGGAGCTTCCCTTTCCTCCCCTGTATGATCAAGACAACTGAAGAACAACTTGAGGATTCCAAAAGTGTGCTCAGTGATGGCTTGTGTGCACATTAGTGCCTTGTTGTTTCTCTCTTGAGGCAGAGTGCATGGATAATAGATGGTGGTAAGGCATTAACGACAACAAAGACATGATTTTGTTCACAGTTGTCACTACGAGAATACTGCAGACATTCCATTCCTGTAGACAATTAATGTGACTATCATGGCAGTTTTGGGATAGGGTGAAGTTATGAGTGAATGTCTTTGTAAACCCATTCTCCAGGGTCACATGTAGTCCCAGTGTGAATTAGGGAAACCTATCTAGAAGCCACTTCACCAAGATCCCAGCATTCATCTGATGTAGAATAACCAACTATTGGAAAAAGTAGCTATCATGTGCACCTAGGAAAGGCAGTACACACATCAGTAAGCCACCCCTACCATCGCAGGCTGCTTGCCCCTGATGGAGTGTAGCCGTGTCTGTTGCAGAAATGTTGTTCCCTGTTGCAGGGTGGCAGCCATGTGAGTGCCATCAATCACACCTAAGACCTAAGACCTGAGGGAAGTCGGAAAGTGAAACAAAATTCCCTTGCCACCAGTTGCATTTTCACCAGTGACTGTAGCATTGTTTGGAGTACCTGGCACGAGCACTGTGATTTACATGGCTATGAGATGCCCACCATGTCCTCAGTAGTCCTTTGGAAAGATTCAGTAGTCAGGAAGTGGAGTGCAGCAGTATTTTGACATGTCCAGGGATTACCTGGGAGCGGGCTGTAGGTGATGTGACCTCCTACTTGCTATATGCAGCCATGCCAAGCATCTCATCCGGAGGGAAGTGGTATCTTGACACTGCTGCTTCCCTAGACATACCAGTAATGATCCTCTGCCTCTATATACTCTTACTTCTCAAATAGTTGTTCCAAAAAATGATGGGCAAGGTGATAAACACGTTCACTGACAAAGTGAAGAAAACTTGTTTGACCTTTCTATGTGGGCCGGCTTGTGTGACTGGCTGATAGAGTGCTGGGTTGCACCTGACGATGGGTGTGGTAGAGCAATGATCATGGATTACCCAACGCCCTTGCATTGGCAGGTACGTTGAATGGGAACGTGCCCTTCTAGCTATGAGTGTAGGTCACTCAGTCTGCGGTCATTATTTTCTCTCTATGATTAATTTTGTGCGTTTGTGTCTGAATTATTTTTTTAATATATTGCTATTTCTATGGGTGTGTAGGTATAATCATTGTGTCTTATTTGGGTTTCTGAATTTATGATTTTTATTGTTTACTTTATTGCTTTTTCCCTTAGTGCTTGTAGTGTTGTTCTCTCCTGTATTGAGTTGTATGTAATTTCTTTACAGCCCCTGTGTGTGACCACGTGTGGTGTGTGACTCCAAAGTCTATGCCGGAGTATATTTGAACCAATTTGTGCCGTTGTACTGTTGGAATATACACATGTGTAAATGTATTGAATAGGAATTTTCCTGCCCTTTTTTAGGTACGTTTTTGTATTTGTATGTCTCTTCCTCTTCCCTTCCTAAATTTGACCTTTATCCCTCCTACTTTGTAGTAGGTATTTCTTATTTTCGATTTACTTCCCCTTACCACACTCACATTTACTCCAAAAACATAGATCTACATGTGTGGGGTTCGATGTATCCATGATAGAGAACTCTACACAAAAGAGAGATGAGAAGAGTGGTGGACACCTCTATCCATACCTTAGAGAAATGCTACACATACCAAAAATTTATTCAGCAATAGGCGCCTGTGTGCAGTGTCGGTCTAAAAAACACACAACCATGAAAACAGAATAACATAGGGCTAGAATTACAATCCGCAGAGCTGCACAATGGGGTGTGAACTTACATTTAGTCTAACAGTTTTTTGAAATTATAGGTGGGATTTTTAAAAGAAGTGTTCCAGATTCCTATTCCAAATGCAGACAATTTATTTGTGGTAATGAGTAACATATGTGCACTTTGTGCAGACCTGCATACACACAAAAGTGTGTAGTACAGGACTCAAGAAGGAACACAACTAGTAGTTCCATCTATTCTGTAAAAACAGGGGTTTGGAAATCAATTCACTAAAGACAAAATATATGGTTTTTAACGGAGGTAACACCACGCGACCCAACCCTCTTTTAGATGGGAAACCATTAGAGAAAGTGTCTGTTTTTGACTACTTAGGCTTAACACTCACCGACAAAATGGAGTGGACCGCACAAATCAAGAAGGCCAGCTTAAAGTTGGCACAGACAGCTGGGGGGATAGCAAAGATGTCTGGGAAGTGCACACACAAAATGGTCGGTCCAGCAATGGAAATATATAAGGCCCAGGGCAGGGGAGCGGCCCTTTATGGGGCAGAAATCTGGGGCCATCGACCTTGTGATCACTTATCTAAGAATGAGAACTCTTTTATTAGGCAGCTTTTAGGTCTCCCTAAAAGTACACCATTGATGCCGCTCCGCATGGACCTTGGGGTTAACCCAATTGCGGAGGAAATTGCCCTCAGGCCTCTTTTCTATTGGAGACGTATCTGGAGTACTCCAGAACTTGAGTTCTTTAGACAAGAGCTAAAAGAGGTCGTAAATCTACAGAGAGTTGACAAAATCCCATGGCTGTCTTATATTAAAAACATCTTGACTGCTATGAGGATGGGAGACCTATGGGCTAACGCTGAAGCAAGTTGCATGACAACTCCCAAGAAGGCCTTGTCAAAGATCTTTAGAGAATTTAAACTTAATCAGACAAAGGCCAATTCCGACATAGGCGCACTGACCCTATCTTTTTTAGAGGCAAAAGACCAATACAAGCTAGAACCTGTCCTTGATGTCATACAGCCCCCCTTGCAAAAAAATTGTACCTACAATTTAGGCACGGCGTATTACCACTGCGCGCATTTACAAGTAAATGGGGAAATGCGCTGTCCCAGGGCTGTCCAGTCTGTGCAGATAATCCGGAGACGGACCAACATGTTTTATTCGTCTGCCCGGCATACAAGAAGGCTAGATACCGATGGTTACAACAGGTGTGCCGGAATCTTGGCACAAAGTATTGCGCGGAGGCCTATAGGATCCTAAAATATGATACTAGTCTGCCCATAGTGTATTCAGTTACTCGTTATTTATTTTCTATGTGGTGTGTACGGTCATCTATTTTAAAAGCTGGGTCTATTGGATAATTTTAGTTTTTTACGCAAATTAAATGTAACAATACTTTTTAATTACCTTTTTAAATGTTTTAAAAAATATCAATTCTGAATCACCACCTTCTATATTTATATTCAGAACTCCCTTTTTTTAAATATTGCAATGCACGCGCACTTTATCTTTGCAAGAATTATATGTTCGAATTGTGCTGTATTTTTTTTCTTTGTGCTTTTATGGCCATAACGGCCGAAATAAATAATTTTTGAATTGAATTGAGTAGTGACAGACCTAGGTGAATCTACATTTGTAATCCCATGGCTCAAATGTATGAGGCATACGTAGTGCTTAATGTATAAAAAAAACATATGATGGCAGGAGCCCAAAGGTTCTCCCAGGGGCCCACTGTTGGTGATTTCAGATGCTGGGTGGCCGAATACCGAGGCTGCCTAGCTTTGACTCCATTTCACTCTTCTTTCTTCCACCACTCTCCACTGCCTGTCTCTTTATCTCACTCTGCCATGTTCTTTTTCATCCCTGCTTTCTCTCTGCTACTGTTTCCCTATATTTCTCTTACTTTTTTCTGATTTTCTCTCTCGTGCTCTGGGTGAAAATCTGCTAATGGAAAATAGAGCCGGTCCCCAATAAACGGACGCGGGTGCCCACCTCCTCCAGCCAGCTGCACAAATGAAGCACTTGGCACGCGCCAGAGGAAGCAGAGAGCGTGTTGATTGGCGGACGTTCAACTCTTCTTGGAAAAGCGATGGTACACACTGCTGTTCTGGGAGCTGGCTAGGAAACGGGCAACCACATCATTGCAAGAGCTACTCTTGAAAACAATGACTGCAGTTGGTAGCCTTTAGTTTTTAACAATGTGACAGTACAGTGTAAGTAAAAAAGGTGCGCACGTCATCACTCCCAATGCACTATTATCAACAAACAAGTACATATTGTAGTAGCACGGCTCAGCCAATTGAATCCAGCCAGGCCTAAGAGCCAGTAACGTCTTGGTCCTTGGCAGTCACCGCCCTGCCTAATGCATAAAAAGAGAACACACTGTCTTTGATTTAAATGCAGGTTTCCTCCACGCAAGGCTAAGAAAACACCGATTAATATCAGTGGTTTTAATATTTTGCATCTATGGCGAATGTTCAGAGTAAAAAGAGGGGGAGTAAAAGGGGCTGGATTCAGGCTCTGAAACGTATTTATCTTAGAACAGGAGCAAGGGACTTGAAGTCCGAAGGGCTCTCGGACGATTGGAGATGTGTTTGCCAGCAGTTTCAGGCTTCCCAGCACTCGCTGCTTCTCCCATTTACCTCCTCACTCGCATTGTCTGAACGGGCCAATCGGTGCTTAGTTTGTAAAAAAAAATTAAATAAAAAAGTGCAGAGAGCGACAAAGTTTTTCTTAGTGGAGGAAGGCGACCCACTGCAGGATCGAACCTAGCTTGAGTCAGATGATGCTTGGCTCCGGCTCAGATCGAGGCCCTCGAGGACCCTTAGGCCAGGAGCGGCCCGTGCAGGTAAGCGCGGTAGGGCGGGGGGGCGGGGGGGGGGACGGGGGACTCCACAGACGACGAACAGGGAAAATTTATTATTTATTTAATTTGTCTCATCTGTTGAGTTCCCCTCACCCCGCCCTATCGCTTTTACCTGCACGGGCTGCTCCTGCATTAGGCCCAGATTTACCCAGATTTACAAAACTAACTCTCAACACAGCGTAGCACCCAAAAATGCTGCTCTGCATTGCATGACAGGGAGAGAGAAGGACAGCGCCATAATCCACCTATATGGCACTCTCCTTCCCTTGCCCTAGGACCCGCGCACAATCAGGCTGCGAGTGCCACACACACACACCCGTGCGCCCTAGTGTGTGCTTTAGTGTGGCATAGCTTTTGTACTGGAAGGGTACCCTTCCAATATAAAATAATATGCCTAGACAAACTTTAATACGTTTTCCACGTAGGATGCGAGCTACACAGTACAGTACACGTACGAAGTGGGAAGCGTTAGGAGAAATAAAAGCATTTCTCCTTTTTAACATGTGCTTCAAAGCGGCATAATTTTTTGGTGCAAAACTTTCCCTACCAATGTTAGTGGATAGGGTTTTCCAAAATAAGTTTTGCGGTGCAAAATACGTTTTGCCCTGGAAAGTAAATAACAAAAAAAACCTTGGTGTGGTTTCTGTTGCCCGCACTCCTACCTGAATCACCATTTTTTTCAGAATGTCTTCATATCCCAAATTGATTTAGCAGGATTTAGCACATATTATTTATACTTTTTAACACAGGTCATGATGTAGCCTTTTAAAAAATTGAAGACAGACCATGAAGCTCTGATGTAAAAAGGGAGAGAAAGAGACATATTCAGTGGCTTAATTCCACAACAAGGAAACCGAGGATCAATTCTGGATTCCCTGCTTGACAAAATTATGTGATCTGAAACAATATTCTAATTTCCCTGGCTGCCTTCCTTTGCTTTACCATCACGTTTAAGGGCACCTTGAAATACGTCCGTCCAGGATGTGCGCTATACAAAATGCCTTTATGTATATGGTTTAATAAATTATAATGTTGCTTCATCTATAATAGCAGCCTAATCCACATCTTGCGGGCACCTGACACGTGACCTGCTTTTTGAGTCACCAATGGCAGAATTGTTAGGGTGATGGGGGAGGGAGCATGCATGTCTGTAAGTTCATGCTTGGAAAATATCACTTCTAATAAATGCCCCTCAATGCAATGTTGCAGTCGCATGTTCTAAAGAGAAATACACTTTTTTGGAATTTGACATAATCATATTTTTGAATAGCGTTTGCTGAACGATATACATGAGGAATATGTCCTCAGCTTGGCTCGTGTATGGACTGTTAGAGTCAAGCGTGACCCATGGCTCTGGTTGTTGAATGCCAATGCTGCTCTGACTTGATTCCACCTCATACCCCTTTTTATTGCTCCCCTTTGTAGTGATATCATCCTCGTAGAGAATGCGTTAGCAACCAACTTTAAACAAGAACAAGCTTATTGAAGACAAACTCACCAGCACTGCTTTCCATTAGCAGCATCCTATCTCAACTCCTGTTGACAAGCTTCGCATCAAAACATTCTACCTGAACAATCTAATGGTGACATCGGAAGCACCGTACACATAGAATATATCACAAGATTTCAATACTGGAACCTTGATCAGTATATATTTAATCTCCAAAATAACTCTTTTTCATCTGGACCCCAACCAAATTTCTCTTTTTTTTCTAAGCATTTTCTTAAGTGGCTCCATGAGATTGGCATACCCACTAACAAACATCGACTAATAATCACTCAACCGCAAGAATGACTTTAACTCGTCCTTGTTGCAAGCAGCGGGCACATCCCTCAATTCTTTTATGAGATCCTCCTTGGGTTTAAACCCCTCTGATGTGATACAATGACCAAGATATTCCACATATTTGGATAAAAACGTACATTTATCTTTGGACACTGTCATGCCATGCTTATTCAAAATGTTAGGTACTTTATCTAAAATGCAATTGTGCACTGCAACGGTTTTAGCAAAAATAAGGATGTCATCCTGGAATGCTAACACACCAGGTACATCCTTAAACAAGGTGAACAAAAGCTTTTGAAATATTCTTGCTGCTGATGCTGGACCAAATGGCAAGTGCAAATACTTATAAGCCCCAAACGGTATGATGAAAGAAGTCAGGGCTTGTGACTCCGTCTTCAGAGGTACCTGGTGGTAAGCCGCTTTGCGAACAATATTGTTAAAAACTTTTGCCCCTTCTAAAGTAGACAATAACTAATTAATTTTTGTCAGTGGGTGTCAATCCACGTTGATATTTTTGTTAAGCAAAAGCAAGTCTGCACACAGGCTGATCTGCCCATTCTTTTTCTTGGCTATTACAACCGCACCAACCATTCAGCTGCATTGACTGGTTTGATAACCCTATCTAGACATAACTGATCAAGGTTTTTTTTACTCAACGCTGATGCTGACTTGGAACGCTGATTTGCTGCTACCACGATGACGTCAGCAAGCTGCTGAAAAAAACTCAATGGTGATAGGGTTTACACCGGAGAAATTTGGCAAAGTGTTTATTTGTACCTGCATGCTCCTGCACACCAGTCAATTGCCCAAATGTTGATGCGTGAGTTTAGCAGGCATGTTCAGATCCTTAAGTTCCACATCACAGTTTTGAGTTCCTGCCTTGACCATCAAGAGCAGAAATAACACACAATAAAATACAAATGTCACCATGAGCTGAGTGATCTATATGTGTTGCTGAGGGACATGGCTGGACTGAAAGCCAAAAGCAGCTTTGCCAAAATTATTCAAACCAACCCCGCATTGTTGGAGGTTGGGACTAGAATGGAACTATGAGAGCATGGTTAGGACATAGCCACCCATCCAGCTCAGAAAGAAGCCCCTCCACTGCAGCCACCAAAAAAGCGGCTGCTAAATATCATCTAATGTTAATAGTGCAGTCAAAATATGGTGACTACAAAAATATTGTGAAAAATTATCGAAGGTAAGTGAATAGTTTTAAATTATTTAATTCACATTAATTTTGGGCTGTGAGGTTTATTGGAGGAATTGGAGGATAGTGTTTTAAAAAGATATATATATATATATATATAATATATATATATATGTATATGGAAGTTATAAATATTTATTACTGTTTTTTTACAGGATGCGAAGATTATGTGAGGATTGGGCATGAAGTCTTTTAATTAAAATATGTAGTAAGTTATATTAATAAATTACTCTATTAACTATGTTAATTTTAACTGAATATTTTCAATTAACATGTTTATTTTTTAACTTATTCAATTATGTAATCATACATTTAGTTCTAAAATATTTATTACATCTCTATTATGGGATGTGGGGGTATATTGGGGGAAAAGGCGTATGGTGCTTTTTAAATATTATTAAATTATAATTAACTAAAAAGTAATGCATGTAAATTTAAAAATTGTAAATTATTTGTTTAGCTGTGAAATTCTTCTTTCATTCTCATAACATATTTTATTACTTTTCTTTAAGCAAGAGTGTTTCATGAGGGGTTAAGAAATGTTGCTTATTTAAAAATGTTTTCATAATTTTTATAGATTTTTTAATTCTGATCTATATATGGTATTTTTAAAATGATTGTAATTATTTTTTCACATTTTAAGATATCTATTTGAACTTTAAGTGTATACAAGTTTTTTATTTAATTTTTAAAATACTTTTATGGACACATATCATTTGGGTGTAGTGAATCTGAGCAATACCCCACCAATGTAAGCCTTTTCCTCAGTGTTTGTTAAACTGGAGTTATAGTAGTAAATATAACCCACCTCAATGTGTGCACATTCCCTAATGTATGTCAAAGTGGAGTTGGAATATTACATTTATTCCTTGAAATATAAAGATGCCTGAATGGTTTGTATACTAGATCTACAATAGTAAAGCTGACCCTCGTCCCCTGCCCAATGTATGCACTTTCTCTACTGATCAGTAAATTGGAGTTAGAATAGTAAATTTGACCTTCCTCCCATGTATGCACTAGCCCCAAAATGTGTCTGACTAGAGTTTGAAAGATTAATTTGACCCACTGCCCCCGCCAATGTTTGCAATTTCACCAATGTTTGTTACTTTGGAGTTAGAATGGTGAATCTGATCCCCTACTCCGACAGTGCATGCACAATATTTAAAATTATTTGTCATACTGGAGATGGAAAAGTAAGTTTGCACCCCTGCTTACCTAAGATACAATAATCCCAATGTTTGTTAGACTAGAGAACTAGAGTTAGAATAGCAAATCTGATCACTTCCAATATATGAACTTTCCCGAATATTTAGGGACTGTTAGAATAGTGTATGTAGACCACCTCAATGTATGCACTGTCGCTAATGTTTGTCGGACTAGAGTAAGTGGACTAAATATGACTTTCTCCCAATGTGTGCACTTAACCAGTGTTTGTTGAACTGAAGTTAGAACAGTAAATCTGACCCCCACACACCTCCAATGTATGCACTATCCCATTATTTGTCAGACTGGAGGTAAAATAGTAAATCTACAACCCTCAAACATACACTTACCCTCAAAGTTAGCTAGACTGGAGACAGGCTCGTAAATTCCCCCCCTCCTCAATGTATGTACGTTCCCCAATATTTGTTGGACTTTAGTTATAATAGTAAATTTGCCTTCCAACCCCACATATACATTTACCTCAATGTTTGTTTGACTGCAATTAGAATAGTAAATATGACAACACAATGTATGCAGTTTACTCAATATTTGTCGGACTGGGGTTACATTACACCCCTCTACACTCCCAAGTATGCACTTTCACCAATGTTTTTCATGCTGGAATTATAATTAGAAATCAGACCACTCCCCTTCCCAGCATATGAATCTTCTACGATATGAGTTAGACTGGAGTCAGAATAATAAATATAACCCTCCTCAAGGTATGAACTTTGCCCAAAGTTTGTTAGATTGGAGTTAGAGCAATACGTCTCCCCCACTGTTCCCTATTGCATGCACTTTCCATAAAATTTGTTTGACTGGATTTATAATGGTAAATCTGATCCCCCTCCACAATTTAATGTTTGCACTTTCCCCGTTATTTGTCGAACAGGAAATAGAATAGTATATTCTGCCATGCCCCCAAACATACACTTGCCCCCAATGTTTGTTAGACTAGAGTAAAAATAGCAAATCTAATCAATTGTGTGCATTTTTCCAGCTTTTTGTTGGATAGGAGTTTGAATAGTGAATTCTCCCACTCCACCCCAATATACCGTTACCTCAATGTTTGTAGGACTGAAATTAGAATAGTAAATCTTACCACCTCCTATGTATGCATTTTCCCAAATATTTATTGAATTGGGCTTAGAATAGTAAATATAAAGCCCTCTCAATGTATACACCTTGAACAATGTTTATTAGACTGGAGTTAAAGGGTAAATCTGAACTCCCATGTATGCACTTTCCCCAGTGTTTTTAGACTGGAGTTAAATAGAAAATTTGATTTCCTTGCCCCTCCTGTGTGCGTTTTGCCCATCATTTGTCTAACTGAAATTAGAACAGTATAGAATAGTAACTTTGATCCCCTTCCTAAAATTCACACTTCCCCCATGTTTGTTAGATGGAATTAGAATAGTAAATCTTACCCCCAATGTATACACTTCCCCCAATATGTGCTGGACTGTGGTTAAAATTGTAATTCTTATCCTGCAAAAATGACTGGGCCAGACGGGGTGCCAATAGATTTCTTTATAGCACACCAAGATCTGTGGGCACCCTTTTTAACAAACGTCTTCAACATTATAGGTAAATTGGGACCCCAGAATCTTGAAAAAAACATGCCCATCCCAATATATAAAAAAGGGGGACAAGGCATTGCCCTTTAATTACAGACCAATCTCATTGTTAGATGGGACTGCTAAATTGATGGGTCACCTACTGTTAAATAGGCTAGAGGACTGGGCGGAGGACCATAACCTATTGATTCCAGTGGAGTACGGTTTCAAGAGGGAGAGGAACCATCGATCAATGCCTAAATTTAAGTTTGATAATGGCTAAATACATAGGGGCAGATTTACAAGCCCCTTGCGTCATTTTTGCGCCTCTGTTGCGTCACTTTTTATGACGGAGCGGCGGTGTAAAAATGCGGCCTATTTACAACGTGACGCATCTAGGGAGATGCGTCACGTTGTAAAGCCCTGCGTCACATTATACCTGCGTCAGGTATAATGTATGAAGGGTGGGCGTTCACACGCAAAAAAGCCTCGTAGAAGTGACGCAGTGAAATCTACAAGATTTCACTGCGCCACTTCTAGGACGCCTCTGCGTCAAAACCTTACACCTGCTTGGAGCAGGCGTAAGGAGTGACGCAGCACAATGAGGATAGGCTTCCCCATGTATTGCTGGAGTTGCGTCGTGCTTGCGACACGACTCCAGCAATTCGTGACTTTTGCGCCAATAGATGCGTCAGAATTTCTGACGCATCTGTCAATCCTTGCGCCATGGTGCGCCGTATTGTAAATACGGCGCATCCATGGTGGCGCAAGGGTTTCTCAGGGTGGCGCAGGTAAAGTGACGCATCTCTACATATTCGTCACTTTCTTGTAAATCTGCCCCAAGGTGGCTAAGAAAGGACACATCTATATGGCCTTTATGGACCTCTCAGCTGCTTTCGACTGCGTTACACATTCTAAATTATGGTCAGATATGGAAGCTATGGGCATAGAGGAGACTATAATAGTTTTTATTCCTCAGATGTATTCGCAGGCATCTGCATGTGTTCGGTACGGCAGGGGGAGTTAATGCACGAGGCTGTTTAAGATCCAGAGGGGTGTTAGACAGGGGTGCGTCCTCACTCCCTTTTTATTCTCACTTTACACCAATGGAGTGGAGGCCGCATTAATGGGATCAACTTCAGATATTCTCTATATAAATGCGACCCCTCTCCCAATTCTTTTATATGCAGATGATGCCTTGTTAATCGCCAGAACTGGGAAGGCACTGTAGACCTTAATCGAGGCTAATACTCATTTTATTTAAAAAAATTGATCTTAGAGACACTGAGGCAAAAACATACATTCTCGTGGCAGGGGATCGGCTGAGAAAATTACCCACTTTCCATATAATAAACACGTAGGCTGGAAGTGGACCACACATTCTCCTATTTGAGGGATTCCTTTTGATGAAAAGCTTACCTGGAATAGTATGGTAGCAAATAGAGGGCTCCTATTTGAAAAAGTATAATGGCTATCTTCAGCTTCATTAAAGAACTTGGTTCTAAACCAATACCGGAAATCAAGAAGGTTTATCATGCCAAATCAATATCAGTGGCTTCTTACGGGGAAGGGGTCTGGGGAATGACAACTATAGACCCCCTGCGGTGTATCGAGGACGGTTTTTGTAAAAGGTTGCTTTCCCTCCCTCAATCTTGTATGAATCATAATTGTCACAATGAAATTGGGGCCCCTTTTATCTCTGGTTCAATTCGTCTAGCGCCAATCACATTGTGGCATTCTATTTGGAGACGGGACACAGTAAAATTAAATCAGATTATTCTGCATGATTGTTTAAAACTGGATCATGCAGATAAAATTAGAAGGTTGCATTATGTAAAAGTTACATTAAGAGTGCTGGGTTTTTCAGAACTTTATGAGAATTCACCCAGATGCAGTTTGATTTCTAAAGCTCAATTGAAGGAAAACTTCCTTCTGAAAGCTTTGAGAGAGAGAGAAGGGAAGGAAATCTCATGAAACCCTCAGTTAAGCTCTATCAATTGTCTCCTACTATATAGCAGGATTTCCATGCATACCTAGCCAATGTCTTTAATCCATAGCACCACTTTATTCTAGTGAGATTTCGCCTAAACTATATCCCACTCATGCTGGGCTATCCGAGTAATATGCACTCACCAGAAGATCCAACCCCATGCCTGTGTGATGGTTTATCTCCACAATCAGACTTACACATCATTTTCTTCTGAAGATTTTATTAAGAGCCAAGAAAAAGATTTATTTTCCCTCTTGAACAGAAATATAATTTTGGGCAATGCCGTGTAGCTTTGTATTTTATCCAAATGCTTGGTGATTCGTTCATGTGCTATTCCCTAGCTTCATTCCTGTGGTCAGCTTTGAGGAGTAGGAGAATACAAGTTAATAGTTGTCCTATAGATTGTAGTAAAACTTAACTTTTTACTATTTTATTCTGCATAGTCATTTTAATTGATTGGTGTGTAATTTTGACATATTTTAAGATGAAAGATTGGACTTTTTTTATAATGCACGAAAGGTACCTGACTTAGTGCGAAGTGACCTGGAAGCTCTAAAAATTACTTCCTGGAACATAGCGGGTTACAGCCAGAAAAAAAGTAATTCTGACTGGCTGGCTCTGGTGACTCAATATGATATTTTATGTTTTCAAGAAACCTGGGAAACTGACCAGATTTATATAGACGAGTACTGTTCTCTTCAGACAGATGCAGAGCATTCTAGAGCCAGCCGCTCTAGTGGGGGAATAGTAACCCTTGTAGCTAATACAGCTAAACTGGAAGGAAGCCATCCATGGAGGTACCCTTGCAACCCTCCGGAAAGCCCACCAGGCGGATGTTGTTGCATCGCGCCCTGCCTTCGGCGTCTTCAACCCGTGAGGCCAACTCCCGTGAGACGACTGTGAGCCTGTCGACCTTCTGCCGAAGAGTAGTGACTGTGTCCTCCACAGTGGATACCCTAGTTTCTGCCTCTGTAATCCGATCCACAGCCTTCCGGAGGTCCTGGCGAAGGAAGGACACCTCTGAGCCGACTGCCCCAATCTGGGCTTCGAGCACCATCCGCGACTGGGTAATGGCCGCCAGCAGGGCCGCGTTGTCTGGGGATGAACCCTCGGCACCCTCCTTACCGGGACCTGTGGTGATATACTGGTCCATCGTGGGTTGCTTGGAGGCAGCTCCCCCTGTTTATCCCGGCCCATGGCTGGAGGAGAGTGCGGGCGAAGGTATGCGGCAAAAAACGTAGAGCAGGGAGAGGCAGATCCAATGAGCCGGGGCGCCCCCTCCCCGGCACCGTAAACGTATGTCCCATGGATGAGGTTCCTCCAGGCCGGGCACACTGCACCATCCGTGGCGTCCCAATCCGATCCGGGTCAGAGCTCCAGGCCAGGCCTCACGGAATCTGGCCTCCCCGGCAGCAAGCCGCACCAGGCCTATCCCAGCCACTTCCACCGCCTGGGGAGCGCAGCCAAGTAGACCCCCTACAGGGACCAGACTCGCCGGACCCCCGGCCTAGGCATCCACCCCGAACAGGTGTAGTCAGGATCAGGTCCGCCTCGACCTTGTCTCAATAAGGGCCGTCCCCCGCTTCAGGCGCGCCTGTGCAATGTCTGCGCCGAGGGAAACCATCGTCAGTCCCACCGCCGCCCTCCGTGTACTCTCGGGGAGCTCCTCACACTCCCCTCGTGGCCTGGCTGATACCGAATATAGGAGGGGGGAAGGGCGGACCACCCTGCAGATCAGGGGTTTCCGCCCTGGGAACCAGTACATCTTGGGCCCACCCCCGTGCTAACGATGGTCCCGGCCCAGCTCCAGGCCCAACTCTCCGGAACCGGGGGGCAGCAGACGTAGTGCACCGAGGAAAGCTCACAGAAAAAGAAAAGGTGGGGGGAGGGAGGGTGCTCGCCCCCGATCGGAGCAAGGCCCAGCAATGCCTGGACTCACCTGCCGGTAGGCTCCACCCGGCCCCAGGGCCTTACCGACACTCAGATCGGGCGCCGTGTGGTCGTCCGCCCGCGGGGTACTTGAAGGGCTCTGCGACGAGGGATCACCGGTCGCAGCAGCAGGGCGCGCACAGGTACTGCGCGACAGGGAGTCTCAGCCGCTGTGCGCCATCTCGGGAGCCCTGGGCCTCAGCCCACCTCGCGCTCCTCACCCTCTGCCTCTGGGCCGCGGTAGCGTCGGGCCAAATCCAAGCCGACACAGCCGGTCGCGGTCGCACTGGGGCTCCGTAAGAGCAGTGGCATCCAGACGTAGTGAGCTGCGGGCCAGAAGGTCTCCGGAGTCAGGATAAATAACGGATAATGATAGTTACGGGCTCAGGCCGGCGGAGCTCTAGCGAGACGCGTCCGCCATGCTCAGCACCTAAGCCACGCCCCCATATTTTTATGATTTTAACTGTATTTTTAACTTGTCTAGTGTATATTGGCATGTGCTTTTTAATTTATAATGATTTTAATACTGATGATTGTTTGTTTGTAGAATACTTTTTATGCTGTTATTTTAGCTGCAAAATAAAGCTACTATGACTGACTGGCCTTGTATATAAGTGGAAGTTGTTTACATTTTATGCACTCTACATGCTATAGAAATATTGTGAAATAAAGACATTTTGACTGACTGACTGATTGTACTTTGACCGGTGTATGAAAAGATGGAGTTAGAATAGTAATCCCAACCCCCACAATGTTTGCGCTTTCCCTGATGTTTGGTATGATGGAGGTCAAATAGTATATCTGACCTTGAACTTTCCCCCAGCTAGAGTGCATGCATTTTCCCAATGTTTGTAGTTAGAATTGTGTTTTTGAATTGCTTTTTGTTAAGTTTTTTGGTAAGAGTTTATTGACGTTAAGTTACTACAAGTTACTTCATCTTGAAAATATTTAAGATATTGTGAGTATATTTAAGTTTAATGTATATATTTTTCTATTTTTTAGTTATTTGTGTTTTGTGTTTTGGTTTTAAAAATACTTTCTATTTTTGTTGTTTTTAGTATTTAAAAATAATAATTACACATTTTCAAAAGTCATTTATAATTAAATAAATTAAAAATATGTTTCTATAATTATTAAAAATATATTTATATGGAGACATGTTTATTTTGTGGATATTATTTATATAAGAATGATTTTGTTTGCGTTTTAAAGGTATTGTAATTTATCATTCAATTATTTTTTTAGTAGTGGATACAATTGTTTTAAAGTTTAAGGTTTTTTAAAAACATTAATAAATTAATAATTATTGGACATTTTTATGTTATACATATTTTTAATATACTATTAAAAACAATGTAACTTATTTTTAATTGCCATAGAGTTAATTACAATTAAATATATCCTTTCCAATCATATTTTGTACCACAATGTTTTTGCCAGTTAAAATGTTAGTACTTTCATTATATCTAATTAAATTCGATGTTTTGCGTGTCGATATTTTTACAAGAATGATTTTTACAACTATATTTTTGTGGTTCATATTATGTCATACAACCCTGTAGCCCACTAGGGAAATGCGAGAGTACCAGAATGGCCAGTCTGGCAATACTGAGGGACTGCATGAATCCCATTTTAAAAAGAGTAATTGAAAAGGAACAAAGTAGAAAATATGAACCTTTTTCGTAAATGCCATTTTGACGTATGTAATGAGGTACTCCAGTAGTAGTCCTTCATGTATTACAAACCGTAGTTCACAAGCCTATGGCTAGAGATGTCCACCTACACCTCACCTATATATTTTTTGTTTTTTGTTTTTTTGTTTTTAATATCTGTTTATTGAATACAAACAAATAGAAAGCACATGTCGCAGAGAAGGAAAAACAAGGGTGGGAAGGCATCATAGGCTGGGCTACACAGTAGGTTATCAGTTCAGAGTCGGCCCATCAGAGCAGCCCCTTCCCCACAAACCCTGATACACAAATGCATTTAAGGCATGGGGCCCTCCCAAATCACAAGTGGCAGTGCCAAAAAGAAACCCCCACCAGGACCAAGGGAGGGACTATGGGAGGAACAAGAGGGCAGCAGCCAAACCAGAGTTCGATCGTCCAGTAGAAGGATGACATAGCACCTCAGCCAGAGAGTCAAAAGGGGTCTAAGTAAACATGGCCCCAACAAATATGAAACACCCACCCCGCAGGAGGGAAACACTTCGCACTGCGACAATATTAATATACTTTGCCATACACAATATAAAGGGAACCATACAACAATGGAAGGAAGGAAACAAAAGTCAGAAAAGAGGTGAGGACAGAAAGAAAGAGGAGAAATCAGCTAAGGGTACGTCCCCCTAGGGGGGGAGGGAGGAGAAAGGGGATCAAAGGAGGATGCGCCATGGGAGGGGGGAGGGGAAGGGGCCAGGGCCTAGAGTGGGGCCAGTGACCTCAGGGGTAAAGGGACCCGCCTGCCAGCTCAAGCGGGTTGCTCCGGGGAGTCCAGCCTCCGACCCCGAGAGAAGGGCTCCAGGGAGTCTTCGAACAACTGCAGGGCGCGCAGTCTGGGGGGCATCAAGCGGGAGTGCTCGGTTTTAGTGAAATAGCGTATAAGTGGCTGCCAAATGCGGTCAAATCGAGGGTCTGTGTGATTGAGGCGTGCCGTGAGTAGTTCCAAGGACAAGACATCCCACAGCTGGAGAAACCAAGCGGCAATAGGAGGAGGGTGGGGCCGCTTCCAGCAGGAGGCAATGGACTGTATTGCCGCTCCCAATAGATGAAGAATTAGGTGCCACTCCGCTGAAGTCATGGCCTTCAGCTTGCCGGGCTGAATGCCCAAAATCGCTAGTGACGGGGTAGAGGGAATCGGGAAACCCACCACCTCTTTAATGTGACTGAGGATCTCCTTCCAAAACAACGCAAGACCCGGGCAAGACCACCAGATGTGTAGGAAGTCCCCTCTATCATTCTGGCATCTCCAGCAAAGCGGAGGGGTGTTCGGGAACATCTGATGGATACGGGTAGGGGTATAATA
Organism: Calotriton arnoldi; assembly: GCA_963921515.1. Lineage (NCBI taxonomy): Eukaryota > Metazoa > Chordata > Amphibia > Caudata > Salamandridae > Calotriton > Calotriton arnoldi. The sequence goes on along the minus strand of CAWUFW010020342.1, from coordinate 48,328 downwards.
CCATTGCGTCATCAGTTTGTATGCTGATTCGCACTGAGGCGTGCTACGGTACACCTTGGGGATGTCCCTCCACAAACGAGCCCACTCCTCCGGGGAGACGTCAGCGGCCAGATCAGAGGCCCAGCGCATCTGGTAGCCATGAGGTGTGAGTTGTTGAGAGTGCTGAAGGACAGAATAAGTTTTGACCTATATTTTTTGGTTGTATGACGGAACCACGCATGCTATTATATCGCATGGCTTAACGACGCAGTCTTTACTATGACCACGTCTTTACCATGCATCCCTTTACCACGCATGCCTTTATAACGAATTTTGTTGTAAAGGCATGATTGTTAAAACCATATGCGTGGTAAAGATTACACCCAAGGCCCCCCCGCCCTAAGCCCAAACACCCGGCCCCCAGCCTGCAAACGACCCCGCTCCAGCCCTAAAAGCTACCCTGACCCACCGCCCTGAGCCCTAAAACCCCACCTTAAAAACTACCCGACCCCAGCCCCCCGCCCTGAGCCCTAAATCCAGCTCCCAGCCCTAAAAATTGCCCGATCACCCCCCCGCCCTTAGCCCTAAAACCCAGGCCCAAGCCCTAAAATCACCCCAGAGCCCTAAAACCGACCAACAGCCCTAAAAACTAACCCCAACCCCCCACCGCCCTGAGCCCCAAAACCCAGCCCCCAGCCCTACTTACCAAGCCGCGTCCTGATCCTTCCTGTCCCGATCCTTTCTATTCCTGTTCTCCGCCCATCTGCTCTGAATCTAAAGCGATATATATTTATTTATATCCTGAACCACTCTCCTTACACAGGAATAATGCGCACTCGGTATCAAATAGCAACAGTTGGGCCCAACAGTCGGTCTCAATTGAAAATTGATTTATTTCAGAGTGATCGTAATGGCCACAAAACCCCAACGTGTGTCGGTGTGAACACACATGCAACTTGCTCATGACACACGTGTTTGCGCTGAAATGTGGCCCAAGCCTTAATTTACCCTAGGTACCCCATCCCAAGGGGCAAAATAATTAATAAAGGGAGGGAGGCATGTGGTCCCCCTCCGTGAGCCTAATTAGACCCCAGGGACTCCATCCTCTGGGGCCAAACAAGGGAAGGGTGGCCCCCCTCCCCAGGTCAGGGGACCCCAACCCCCGGGACCAAATTTAAATATTATGGAAAGAGAGGCAGCCCCCCGCCCTCCCCGAGCCATATTTGGCCCTCGGCACCACATCCTCTTGGGCCCAAAGTATTTCTTAATGGGACAGGGATCAATGTTATTTTTTGCCCAGTGGAGTCTACCCCCAGGGGCCTATTTATTTAAAAAGTTTAGGGGGCCATGAGGCCCTGGGGACCCCATTACCCCGGGCTGCTACTTCCATTAAAAGGGAGAGGGGCCACGCAGCCTCCTTCCACAAGCCATTATAGGCCCTGGGGTGCCCACCCCCAAGGTCACATTTCGTAAGGGGGCGGGGCTGCGAGGCACCCTGCATGAGCTATAATAGGCAACAGGGAGTCCACCCCCAGGGCCACATTAAGTAAGGCCCCCTTCCCTTTTTTGAAGAATTTCGGGCCTGGGGGTGGGGTCCCCCAGGCCTATAATGGCTCAGGGAGGGGGGGCCTTGTGCCCCCTGCCCTTTTTAAATGTGACTCTGGGGTGGGCTCCCCCCAGGGCCTACAGTGGGTCAGGTGGGGGGGCTGTGTGCCCCCTCCCCTTAATTAATTAAACTGGCCCCAGGCTAGCATTTTTTTTTCGGCAAAAGCTGCCAATTTTTTTTATTTGGTTTCGGTGGGGGGGTCTCTCTGTGTCCCCTCATGGATCCTAGTGTGGCAGGGTATCCCTACCCTTCTCTCTTATATATATATATTTTTTTACAACTTCAGGACAGGGGACAAAGTGCCTGAGCCCTGTAATGGCTCTCAACAACATCAGAAAAATCAGAGCACTTGCTCCCGTGAGAATCTGACTCCCGCTGGAGCGAATTGGCCCAAGGGAAAAAAGCTTCCTGGGCCAATCAAAATGCTCCATTTTAAAACTGGCGATTCAACGAGAGCCTCTCGAGCCTCTCGCGGACCCAACCGTCGAGATATACAAATATTTTTTACCTTTAATTTCTAAACAATTACTCAAGTGATTTATACCAAATCACAAAAAGCTCAATATGAGGACCAAGATCTAGCTTCCTGCCAAATTTGGTGTAATTACATTCAGCAGTTTTTGCTGTAGCCCTTCTTAAAGAAGTCTATGGAAAATGCATGGGGATTTGCGTATGGGACCTCCATTTTTTCTTGGCCCTCCGCGTGAAGGATCACCACAAAACTTTCCATGCACAAACTAGTCAAAAAGTAGCACTTTTTGGAAAGTTTTGTGGAGATACATCAAAGAAGGTCAAAGTTTTTTGTAGGGGCGGGAAGAACTCACTGAGTTTCACTCTGTGGAATTCTGCGGGGTTACATAAAAACTCAGCGACATTTCGCAGAGATCTGCAAGCAAGGAGAATTCGGCACGTCATGCTGATTTTTAGCGCCGGGAGCTTGTTTCGTGCTGTAAAATCAGTGTGTATGGCACAACAGCGTGCGCCAGACCTGCCTTTTTCTGCAGCTCAACTAGATTTTCGAATCGAGCGGCAGCTTTCTCAATGAGAACGGTTGAGACCTGCCGCGACTGCATGCGTTGAGAAACCTCGCGCTAGGGTTGCAAATTCTCACTCACCAACTTAATGTTGGTGAGCCACATTTGAGAAAAAACCCCGCCAAGCGGCTGTCGGCAGAGTTTTGCCACAACTGGGCAAAACTCCGCGAATTCCACCGGCGGATCGAAATTATTATTCACTCACCACTAGATTTTAGCAACACAAATATGCTCTTCCTTTTGAACAGCTGACCTAACTCTAAATACCAAGTGCCGACCACCACTGTGTAATAGATATATACAAACATACACAGACATACATAAATATAAACATATATATTATAAAGTTAAAAAAATATTAAGTATAATGAATGCTCAATTTTGTTATCTTTTTAATGTAATACTGCACTTAAATTTAAAATAAAGTACATTGGGGCAGATTTACAAGAAACTGACGCATCTGTAGAGATGCATCAGTTTCCCTGTGCCAGCCTGCGATACCCTTGCACCACAAAAGATGCGCCGTAGTTACAATACGGCGCACCATGGCGCAAGGATTCTGACGCATCTGTTGGCCCAAAAGTCATGCATTACTGGAGTCGTGTCGCAAGCACAACGCAACTCCAGCAATGCATGTTGAGGCCTATACTTATTGTACTGCGTCACTCCTTACGCCTGCTTCAAGCAGGCGTAAGGTTTTGACGCAGTGACGTCCTAGAAGTGGCGCAGTGAAATCTTGTAGATTTCACCGCGTCACTTTTATGAGGCTTTCCTGCGTGGGAACGCCCACCCTGCATACATTATACCTGACGCAGATTTAATGTGACGCAGGGCTTTACAATGTGACGCATCTCCCTAGATGCGTCACGTTGTAAATTGGCCGCATTGTTTACGTCGCCGCTGCGTCACAAATGTGATGCAACAGTGGCGCAAAAGTGTTGCAAGGGGATTGTAAATTTGCCCCATTCTTTTTTAACTTTTTAAACAGTCTAAAAATTATTCAAATTAATTATTACAATACATATATGTAAGTTTATTACAAATTAAATAAAAGTAAAAATTGTAGCAGAAGTAGATTTTAATTTAAAGAAATGTTAAAAAAAATAACTAATATTTAAAAAATGGCTAATATATTTAAATTAATTTACAATGTCCTAGGTGAAGATTATTTACATTTTAATTTTACATTACATTTTTTACATTACATTAATTTTATTCAATTATTTTGTAAAATGAATAACTTTTTTGTGTCCCTATATTTTCCTATATTAAGATCTCCCCCTGGTGGCAGAGATCTCCAACAGGTTGAAAGCTACTAACTGTAACTTTACATTCATAAATTCTGATGTACAAGTTGTCCAACCCCTCATGAGGAGGTGGAGACTTTTAAGCCCACATCAACGTGTAAATCTCATTTGGAAATGGCGAATAGCAAAGACCAAAAAAGTGGACAGTTACACCTAGGTGAAGGAGTAAATCTTCACATGAGTAGATCTGCACAAGCAACCATTCTGTGAACCGGGCCTTTGTGTGACGGTTCACTAAACGTTAACAACTGTAAATATATTGCTTAATTACAACATAGAATGACATTTGCAGTATCCAAAGTAGCCAGAACCACTGGAAGGTGTATAGCTTATTATTTCTGGGAGAAACAAATTCATGGTGGCACACACTTAGCAGTCTGAAACTGGGACCTATCTTTAACCTTGAAATTCGCCAGATAGGGGAAAATGTAAATCTGTCCATAGGGCACAAGTCATTCTGATAATGAATTAAATGGTGGATGTCTGGTTTTCATGATTTGAGAGCCAGAGTTGGGGTACGTTTGCTTTATTGTGATTTTGCTGATTAAGTTGCGTCATTGGGTGCAGCACTGTACAATTTCCGCTGGCTGCATCTGACTGCTGTGTGTGAACATTGTTGTGCATCTGTCCTTCTCCTTTTACCACTGGATGTCATCCCATGCAGGTCTCCTACTCCTGTGCCTATGTTTTTTATTAGGGCGTTCTGCTGCCAGGTCCCTTCCACGCTTCTGGCCTTTCACTTCAAGGGATGGGGTATTTTTGGGGCAATCTAGCTAGCCTCTAGTGAGCTGCAGGGGCGTTTCTTCTATCTTTGCTGCTGGTCCCTGTCTGTCACAGTGATCTGCTACTTGGCTTCTCTCATACATTTCCTCTAGAATCCTGACTTCCTTATGGGGATAGCCGTTTACCCCATGCTACCCTCGCTGTTCCTGCCATCCTCTCTTCTTAGAAATAAGCACCAAGGAAAAGTCCTGAACCAAATATGCACATACACCCATTATGGCAGAAACGCTAACTGACTGGACAGTTCACCTCACCAACATTCATTTTCCACCATTTTTCGGCCTCATATTGTAGACCATTCTTGCACAAATGCTTCTGAAACAACTGCATCCATCAGTTATAGAAGACTCCGCTTTGTGTAGTGGGGATACCATGAGCAGAAACTCCAAAGAAACCGGACTGCAAAGAAGCAGAACTTCTGCCAGCCTATTGCAAGAGTAAGAGTTGGCATGGAGTCATTGTGAAGCTGGAGATGATATGGGCTTTCTTGATGTACAGCAGACCGTGCAATGGGTGGACTGATTTAGAATAGACAACTTTTCAGCAAGCAGCTTCTTTGAATCGATACAGATACCCAAGGTCTAGAAACCTAACACAGAATCTAAAACATGGCACTCTAGGGGAGCAATGTCTGAAGTTGGCCAGATTACACCACCTGATTTAAGAATATGTTGATTTTTGTGTTGCACATGCTACAATGCCTTGTCCATAGATCCATCCATCTACTAATTCACCCCTTCATCTATCCACAGTTTGTATGTCAGAATATCATGCACAGAAGTATAATCTGACATAAATATTGCAGCGTATTATTAATATTTCTAATGGGAAAATATGTAAAATATATTTAAGGAAAAATATTTATGTCAGACAATATTCTAAGCACGATATTCCAGTACTATACCAATCCATGCACTAATAATTCACCCTTTCATCCACGCTCTCACCCATTCATGCACTATGTCACCTAGTCACCACAATTCATCCATACACCGACTCAGTTATCGTTTCATCCTTACATGCACTCATTCATCCAACCGGTGAAGAAATAATTTCACTCAAAATACAGACCTAATGGCTTTGTCAAAAACTTGCCAGGTGTACAATCACGTCTAATGTGTTTCCTCCTCTCCCTTTCTTCTAGTTCTCACCACAAAGACACTATTATGCTATTTAAATGTCATGTGTCAAAGGCTGTCTCTGTTGTGAAACTCTTTTGCTATAAAGGTCCTCCTTGGGAAAAAAAACATTTTCGGTTTAGAAAGTCAATACAAATGTCGCTTTTCCACCAATATGTGGCAGATGCGATCTTCTCCAACTTTTCTCAAAGTCCAAAGATCCCTGTAGAGAATCAGAACTGTATGAATCCTAACATAACATAATGTAGCTTAACGTAGCATGGACAAACATTACATCACATCACATCACTCAACGCAACACAACACAGCACAACATAACATAACATTGGTATGTAATTTAATGTGAATCGAGAGTAATTGTTCTTTTATATTTTTTCATCACAAATCATTCAAAGAAATTGTTGGCTTAGCTCACTTCTATGTCTGGAGCAAATTGTTAACTTTTTACAAATTCACAATGTATTCCTGGAGAGGAATTTATTGGGAATCTGTGACTGTCCAAGACTTATGTGTTATTTTACAGGCATAAGTATGTGTGTGCATGGAAATGTCACAGGTCTATCGGTGTCGATATAGAAGGGTATAGAAGGGTTACAAAAAGTCCATTTGATTTTGAAAAGCTTTGTTTAACTTCTTTTCTCTAGAAGAATGTATTTTTCTTCTTATGAAGTCACTTCTTTCCCACAGACTGTTCTCTCCCCATTTCCACTCTGAAAAGTAATTTACATCTGCCTTAGACTGGATTAAATGTGCAAATATTTTCATGGTGGGGAACCTACCTGTAAATATTTGTTGAATACACACACACAAACATATATGTTTTTGAGAGTTCATCAACGGTTACTAACAGACCCTTCCTGAAACCCAAGAAAACTGCTACTTGTAGAAGATTTGCTCACACAGCATAGCACTTTTTGTACACCTATGTTTTACTTAGGTGTGCAAATAAATGTATGAAACAAACCTTATGAGCCCCTGATACCATTTAAATGAAATTGCTCAATAATCCAATAGGTGTAGAACATCCAATCATGGAAGCCAGGTTCTTGAAATTAATTGGTGGGGCTCAGCTCTACGTCATATGGGCAGCTTCATAAAGGCACAATACTAAGTGTGGTTTGCAGAATGCCCTGACTCATGTGCCTGATGGCTTTTGGAAAAGCCCTGGAAATGAGTGAACAATCAAGACTTCAGAACTGTAGATAAGCCAAACATTGCTTCATTTTGTAAAGCTAATTTTGTAAAGCTCCAACCATCTATGGATACCCAAGCTGCCCTCCCTAGAACCTGGAAAGCAGGAACAAGTCTAGCACAATAGGTGGGTGACTAACTAGCATAGCCAATGATGTCACTTCATCAGAGTTATGGCTGTCAGAAACCTTATCAAACCCTTCTGTGCAGTCTAAGTAGAGGTACAAACGTTGTCGTTCATTTTATACATGCATGTAAAGATATGATTTATATTGCATATGTTTATAAATAATCAACCCATTCATAGCTATCTACCTATCATTGCAAAGCAGTAACTCTTTGAGGTGATACATGAGACTACAATTAAAAACTTAACATATGCATCTATGAAGATTTAAATATTCTTGCTGAGCAATAAAGCGCTATCAAAACAAGCAATGGCAAAGCCGATAGCCTGGTCTTGGCAAGCTTGTATAGGCTTTATAAAAATAAACAAAAAAAGAAAATAAATAAGACATAAAAAAAAACATACCACTGCCTAAACATGGCAATCATATGCCTGCTGTAAAGAAAATGAAATTAAAAATAAATTAACAGTTGCAAATAATTGTATTAGTACCGTGAGGATGCTCCCTTGCAGATAAGTGACTGTTCTAAGTACACCTGCCTTCTTTTAAGTTTTAATGCAGCTCATAGGATACTGTTGTATTGTATGGTTCTTATTGGCACAAAGAGTGGATGCTATTGACTTTGAATCACTGTAACCTAAAGACAAAGTTTAAACACACAGGGATAATTAAAAAATAAAAAAGGGTAAACAATGGAAAGAAAGAAATTTGCAAAGTAAATACGGGTCCACCAGCTCTTACACTGAATTGCACTTCTTTTTATTAGACTGTGTACATCTGATCAGACAAAATGCTTTAACTCATAGAGCAAGAGAGCAAATGATAGAACTGCCCCATGCTATACACTGTGGTGAGGGAAAGCAAACTGTGTCAGCTGAAGAGATCGAGGGATGAATATTGCTGACTAAAAACCCTTCTCTGTATGTCTATATATATCTATCTATATCTATATATCTCTATAGATACATATATATATATATATATATATATATATATATATATATATATATATATATATATATATATAGATATATATATACATACATATTATCTACTGGCGGTCGCCAGTAGATAGTTATAGTTAGGACCTATTTTCCATAGGAAATCCGCGACATTCTATTTGAAATAACTCTTGCGTCGGTTGACGAATCTTTGCGAAATTTTCAGACTTTATGGCCCGCTCCGGTCCGCTCCTACCCTGAAAGTCTCAGGGTGATTCGTCAAGCGGGGGCCGAGACAAAAGGGGGTCCCAAAACGTGTTTTCCCATTCATTTTCCCATAGGAAACTTTAGACACGGCTACAGCTCGAACTGCTGAACGGAATTACACCAAATTTGGCAAAGAGGTAGTTCTTGGTTCAGAAAGAACCCTTTTGTTAAATGGTGTAAATCTGTTCAGTAGTTGCGGAGAAATTAAAAATAAGAGTCAAAAAATCAATTTCCCATAGGAAACTTTTTGCAAAGCTACAGCCCGATCTGCTGAACGGAATTACACCAAATTTGGCAAAGAGGTAGTTCTTGGTTCAAAAAGAACCCTTTTTGTTAAATGGTGTAAATCCGTTCAGTAGTTGCTGAGAAAATCAAAAGTAAAAACACATATATATCTGGGCGGAGCCTAACCACACATGTCATCGTGAGATCTGATTGGCTGTCAGCACTTCATCCTGGAATTGCTGGCAGCCATCTTGGGACCAATATAAATGATAGTACCCCTTTGAAATGCATTGTAGTGAATCGAACATTTTGAGGGTTACCAAAAGGAGAACTATAAAGGGTGATAACAGACTTTAGTTACATTAGAATTCATTTGTTGATGGTACCATACTAATTTCAGGAATTGTGGTGTGTTCTAAGGTGATTTTACCCTGTGAAAAACCTTCTGCTGGGATATCATGAATCATGTTTGAGAGAAAACTATTTTCACATGATTGTCCCATACAGTTTTGGAAGGTGCCCCAGAAGCTAAAATGAGAGCATATTTTCTGTAAATTCACATTATCTTTCTCAGTCATGTGAGAATGAAGTCTGACATTCTCAGTAAAACATGTACATCCAACAAGGGCAGAGACTGTCAGTTGATTCCTTTGTGTTCTACTGCAGCTTCCCAGAGTGTTCTAAAGAACAACTAGAGTGCTAACAGCCTTACTTATGACAAAAGTATGGCACACCTGAAGCCATCTTGATTGGAATAAACTGGTAACACTTAAAACATTTAATTTAAAAAGGAACAAAATGATGGGGTTCATCTTGTTATAGAAATTATGGTTAGTGCTCTGGAAAGAAAAATTAGGACATGTTTCAAGTGTGATCTCAAATATCTTCCTGTTATATTTCAACAGGAGCAGCCTGTCAGTTGATGCCTTTGTGTTCTACTGCAGCTTCCCAGAGTGTTCTAAAGAACAACTAGAGCGCTAACAGTCTTACTTATGACAAAAGTATGGCACACCTGAAGCCATCTTGATTGGAATAAACTGGTAACACTTAAAACATTTAATTTAAAAAGGAACAAAATGATGGGGTTCATTTTGTCATAGAAATTATGGTTAGTGCTGTAGAAAGAAAAATTAGGACATGTTTCAAGTGTGATCTCAAATATCTTCCTGTTATATTTCAACAGGAGCAGCCTGTCAGTTGATGCCTTTGTGTTCTACTGCAGCTTCCCAGAGTGTTCTAAAGAACAACTAGAGCGCTAACAGTCTTACTTATGACAAAAGTATGGCACACCTGAAGCCATCTTGATTGGAATAAACTGGTAACACTTAAAACATTTAATTTAAAAAGGAACAAAATGAGGGGGTTCATTTTGCCATAGAAATTATGGTTAGTGCTGTAGAAAGAAAAATTAGGACATGTTTTAAGTGAGATCTCAAATCCTCTTCTATTTCATTAGAAAATTCTGACATGCAGACTGAAACAATCACTTTCAATACCAGCAGTAGACTTCCAGTTAACTCCTTGGTGAGCAGTAGCTTTACTACAGTGATCTAATGAACAACTAGAGTAATAACATTCTGAATTTATGGCAAATGTGTGACACATCTGAATGCCTTCTTGATGGAATCAAAGTAAAAAACTGAAAGCATTTCCTACTGAGGAGACTGCAGTAAATGAGGAAATTAGGAAACTTCATAACAGAGAAGTCTTCCAAGATGGCCACCAGTGAAAAAAGAGCCCAAATGTAGCACAAATATTACCCAGATGTAGCCCACATATAGCCCAATGACAAAAGTGTGCAAAACACTTTTTATTTTTAGTTTTTTGCAGTTTTATGTAGTGCAGACTGGTCAGGTATTGGAGCGTTGCATCTTAAAACATGACCCCCCTACACTACAAAAACACCACTGCACTACCCTAAACCCTAAAACACTACCCCAGCACGACCCCCTACACTACACATGCACCACTGCACTATCCTAAACCCTAAAACACTACCCCCAGCATGACCCCTTACACTACACAAACACCACTGCACTACCCTAAACCCTAAAACACTACCCCAACACCACTGCACTAACCTAAATCCTAAAACACTACCCCCAGCACGACCCCCTACACTACACAAACACCACTGCACTACCCTAAACCCTAAAACACTACCCCCAGCACGACCCCCTACACTACACAAGCACCACTGCACTACCCTAAACCCTAAAACACTACCCCCAGCACGACCCCCTACACTACACAAACACCACTGCACTACCTTAAACCCTAAAACACTACCCCCCAGCACGACCCCCTACACTACCCAAACACCACTGCACTAACCTAAATCCTAAAACACTACCCCCAGCACGACCCCCTACACTACCCAAACACCACTGCACTACCCTAAACCCTAAAACACTACCCCCAGCACGACCCCCTACACTACACAAGCACCACTGCACTACCCTAAACCCTAAAACACTACCCCCAGCATGACCCCCTACACTGCCCGAACACCACTGCACTGCCCTAAACCCTGAAACACCAGCCCCTGCACGACCCCCTACACTGCCCGAACACCACTGCACTGCCCTAAACCCTGAAACACCACCCCCAGCATGACCCCCTACACTGCCCGAACACCACTGCACTGCCCTAAACCCTGAAACACCACCCCCAGCATGACCCCTACACTGCCCGAACACCACTGCACTGCCCTAAACCCTGAAACACTACCCCCAGCAAGACCTCCTACACTGCCCGAACACCACTGCACTGCCCTAAACCCTGAAACATCACCCCCAGCAAGACCCCTACACTGCCCGAACACCACTGCCCTAAACCCTGAAACACCATCCCCAGCACGACCCCCTACACTGCCCGAACACCACTGCACTGCCCTAAACCCTGAAACACCACCCCCAGCACGACCCCCTACACTGCCCGAACACCACTGCACTGCCCTAAACCCTGAAACACCACCCCCTGCACGACCCCCTACACTGCCCGAACACCACTGCACTGCCCTAAACCCTGAAACACCATCCCCAGCACGACCCCCTACACTGCACGAACACCACTGCACTGCCCTAAACCCTGAAACACTACCCCCAGCAAGACCCCCTACACTGCCCGAACACCACTGCACTGCCCTAAACCCTGAAACACCACCCCCAGCAAGACCCCCTACACTGCCCGAACACCACTGCCCTAAACCCTGAAACACCACCCCCAGCAAGACCCCCTACACTGCCCGAACACCACTGCACTGCCCTAAACCCTGAACCACCAGCCCCAGCACGACCCCTATACTGCCCGAACACCACTGCACTGCCCTAAACCCTGAAACACCACCCCCTGCACGACCCCCTACACTGCCCGAACACCACTGCACTGCCCTAAACCCTGAAACACCACCCCCAGCACGACCCCTACACTGCCCAAACACCACTGCAATGCCCTAAACCCTAAAACACCACCCCCTGCACGATCCCCTACACTGCCCGAACACTACTGCACTGCCCTAAACCCTGAAACACCACCCCCAGCACGACCCCATACACTGCACGAACACCACTGCACTGCTCTAAACCCTGAAACACTACCCCCAGCAAGACCCCCTACACTGCCCGAACACCACTGCCCTAAACCCTGAAACACTACCCCCAGCAAGACCCCCTACACTGCCCGTACACCACTGCACTGCCCTAAACCCTGAAACACCACCCCCAGCATGACCCCCTACACTGCCCGAACACCACTGCACTGCCCTAAACCCTGAAACACCACCCCCAGCACGACCCCCTAAACTGCCCGAACACCACTGCCCTAAACCATGAAACACCAGACCCAGCACGACCCCCTACACTGCCCGAACACCACTGCACTGCCCTAAACCCTGAAACACCACCCCCAGCACAACCCCCTACACTGCCAGAACACCACTGCACTGCCCTAAACCCTGAAACACCACCCCCAGCACGACCCCCTACACTGCCCGAACACCACTGCACTGCCCTAAACCCTGAAACACCAGCCCCAGCACGACCCTCTACACTGCCCAAAACCACTGCACTGCCCTAAACCCTGAAACACCAGCCCCAGCACGACCCCCTACACTGCCCGAACACCACTGCACTGCCCTAAACCCTGAAACACCAGCCCCAGCACGACCCCCTACACTGCCCGAACACCACTGCACTACCCTAAACCCTCAAACACCAGCCCCAGCACGACCCCCTACACTGCCCGAACACCACTGCACTGCCCTAAACCCTGAAACACCAGCCCCAGCAAGACCCCCTACACTGCCCGAACACCACTGCACTGCCCTAAACCCTGAAACACCACCCCCAGCAAGACCCCCTACACTGCCCGAACACCACTGCACTAAAGCCTGAAACACCACCCCCAGCAAGACCACCTACACTGGCTGAACACCACTGCACTGCCCTAAACCCTGAAACACCACCCTCTGCACGACCCCCTACACTGCCCAAACACCACTGCACTGCCCTAAACCCTGAAACACCACCCCTCAGCACGACACCCTACACTGCCCGAACACCACTGCACTGCCCTAAACCCTGAAACACCACCCCCAGCATGACCCCCTACACTGCCCGAACACCACTGCACTGCCCTAAACCCTGAAACACCACCCCCTGCACGACCTCCTACACTGCCAGAACACCACTGCACTGCCCTAAACCGTGAAACACCACCCCCAGCACGACCCCCTACACTGCCCAAACACCACTGCACTGCCCTAAACCCTGAAACATCAACCCCAGCAAGACCCCCTACACAGCCTGAACACCACTGCCCTAAACCCTGAAACACCACCCCCTACACTGCACGAACACCACTGCACTGCCCTAAACCCTGAAACACCGCCTCCAGCAAAACCCCCTACACTGCCTGAACACCATTGCTCTGCCCTAAATCCTGAAACACTAGCCCCAGCATGACCCCCTACACTGCCCAAACACCACTGCACTGCCCTAAACCCTGAAACACCACCCCCAGCACGACCCCTACACTGCCCGAACACCACTGCACTGCCCTAAACCCTGAAACACCAGCCCCAGCAAGACCCCCTACACTGCCCGAACACCACTGCACTGCCCTAGACTCTGAAACACCAGCCCCAGCAAGACCCCCTACACTGCCCGAACACCACTGCACTGCCCTAAACCCTGAAACACCAGCCCCAGCATGACCCCCTACACTGCCCGAACACCACTGCCCTAAACCCTGAAACACCAGCCCCAGCACGACCACCTACACTGCCCGAACACCACTGCACTGCCCTAAACCCTGAAACACCAGCCCCAGCACAACCCCCTACACTGCCCGAACACCACTGCACTGCCCTAAACCCTGAAACACCAGCCCCAGCACGACCCCCTACACTGCCCGAACACCACTGTACTGCCCTAAACCCTGAAACACCAGCCCCAGCATGACCCCCTACACTGCCCGAACACCACTGCACTGCCCTAAACCCTGAAACACCAAACCCCTGCATGACCCCTTACACTGCCCGAACACCACTGCACTGCCCTAAACCCTGAAACACCACCCCCTGCACCGCCCCCTACACTGCCCGAACACCACTGCACTGCCCTAAACCCTGAAACACCACCCCCAGCACGATCCCCTTTACTGCTCGAACACCACTGCACTGCCCCAAACCCTGAAACACCACCCCCAGCACGACCCCCTACACTGCCTGAACACCACTGCCCTAAACCCTGAAACACCACCCCCTGCACGACCCCCTACACTGCCCGAACACCACTGCACTGCCCTAAACCCTGAAACACCACCCCCTACACTGCCCGAACACCACTGCACTGCCCTAAACCCTGAAACACCACCCCCAGCACGACCCCCTACACTGCCCGAACACCACTGCACTGCCCTAAACCCTAAAACACCACCCCCAGCATTACCCCCTACACTGCCCAAACACCACTGCACTGCCCTAAACCCTAGAACACTACCCCCAGCACGACCCCCTACACTACCCGAACACCACTGCACTACCCTAAACCCTAAAATACTACCCCCAGCACAACCCCCTACACTACCCGAACACGACTGCACTGCCCTAAACCCTCAAACACTCCCCCAGCACGACCCCCTACACTACCTGAACACCACTGCACTGCCCTAAACCCTAAAACACTCCCCCAGCACGACCCCCTACACTACCCGAACACCACTGCACTGCCCTAAACCCTAAAACACTCCCCCAGCACGACCCCCTACACTACCCAAACACCACTGCACTGCCCTAAACCCTAAAACACTACCCCCGCATGACCCCCTACACTACCCAAACACCAATGCACTACCCTAATCCCTAAAACACTACCCCCGCATGACCCCCTACACTACCCTAAACCCTAAAACACTACCCCCGCACGACTCCCTACACTACCCAAAGACCACTGCACTACCCTAAACCCTAAAACACGACCTCCTACACTACACAAACACCACTGCACTACCCTAAACCCTAAAACACTACCCCCAGCAGTACCCCTACACTACCCAAACACCACTGCACTAACCTAAACCCTAAAACACTTCCCCCAGCAGTACCCCTACACTACCCAAACACCACTGCACTACCCTAAATCACTACCCCCAGCACGACCCCCTACACTACCCAAACACCACTGCACTACCCTAAACCCTAAAACACTACCCCAGCACGACCCCCTACACTACCCAAACACCACTGCACTACCCTAAACCCTAAAACACTCCCCCAGCACGACTCCCTACACTACCCAAACACCACTGCACTACCCTAAACCCTAAATCTACCCCCAGCATGACCCCCTACACTACACAAACACCACTGCACTACCCTAAACCCTAAAATACTACCCCCAGCACAACCCCTACACTACCCGAACACGACTGCACTGCCCTAAACCCTCAAACACTCCCCCAGCACGACCCCCTACACTACCCGAACACCACTGCACTGCCCTAAACCCTAAAACACTCCCCCAGCACGACCCCCTACACTACCCGAACACCACTGCACTGCCCTAAACCCTAAAACACTCCCCCAGCACGACCCCCTACACTACCCAAACACCACTGCACTGCCCTAAACTCTAAAACACTACCCCCGCATGACCCCCTACACTACCCAAACACCAATGCACTACCCTAATCCCTAAAACACTACCCCCGCATGACCCCCTACACTACCCTAAACCCTAAAACACTACCCCCGCACGACTCCCTACACTACCCAAAGACCACTGCACTACCCTAAACCCTAAAACACGACCTCCTACACTACACAAACACCACTGCACTACCCTAAACCCTAAAACACTACCCCCAGCAGTACCCCTACACTACCCAAACACCACTGCACTAACCTAAACTCTAAAACACTTCTCCCAGCAGTACCCCCTACACTACCCAAACACCACTGCACTACCCTAAATCACTACCCCCAGCACGACCCCCTACACTACCCAAACACCACTGCACTACCCTAAACCCTAAAACACTACCCCCAGCACGACCCCCTACACTACCCAAACACCACTGCACTATCCTAAACCCTAAAACACTCCCCCAGCACGACTCCCTACACTACCCAAACACCACTGCACTACCCTAAACCCTAAATCTACCCCCAGCATGACCCCCTACACTACACAAACACCACTGCACTACCCTAAACCCTAAAACACTACCCCCAGCACGACCCTCTTCACTACCTAAACACAACTGCACAATTTGTTACAGGCGTTGCAACGCAGGCCTGTGGTGCTTACTGGAAGTACCTAGTGGGCTAGTTGGGCCCCAGGGACCCTCAGGATTCAAGGTGACCTAATCCCCCAACTTAAAACGCACCACGGGGCGCGTTTGCACAGTGGTGAAGGGAGGGGGCGGGGCCTTAGGTGACATGTGCGCAAACACGCCCTGTGGTGCGTTTTAAGTTGGGGAATTAATTCCCTTTGAATCCTGAGGGACCCTGGGGGCCAACTAGCCCACCAGGTACCTTCAGTAAGCACAACAGAGTTGCGTTGCAGAGAGGTGAAAAAGGTGCGTGGCCTCGGAACGCCTCTCTGCAACTCAGCTCTGTGGTCCTAACTGTAGGTACCTGGGGGCTAGTTGGGCCCCAGGGACCCTCAGAATTCAAGGGGACTTAATCCCGCAACTTAAAACGCGCCACGGGTGCGTTTGCACACATGTCACCTCAGGCCCCCCTCCCTTCACCACTGTGCAAACGCGCCCTGTAGCGCGTTTTAAGAGGTAGTTTTAATCCCCTGCCCTATTATGTACTAGGGACTTGCAGAGGAGGTCATGCTAATCAGAGGGGTACCCCAACGCATAGTGTTCCCTAGTGTATGTAGGTGTTTTCACTGTATTCTAAGTGTCTTTTAGCATAGCACTGGCTCTGGTTAGTCAGAGTCAGTTACCACCAGTACCCGTCTGAAAAAGTTGTGGGCACAGGATGATTTTGCAACAAGGCCTCTTTCTGCTCCTCTGTTGGTTCTTTCTGCACATCTTTTGCTTCTTTTTGTGCGTTTTTTCTTCTTTCTTCACATGTCCTCCCTCTGTAGGCATAGTTAGAAACTAGCATTTAAAAAAACCTTTGAAATTCACTTAAAAATCATAGGTTTCAGGCACGTTATAGTTAGAAATTAGCATTTAAAAAACCTTTGAAATTCACTGAAAAAACCATAGGTTTCAGACACGTTATAGTTAGAAATTAGCATTTAAAAAACCTTTGAAATTCACTGAAAAAACCATAGGTTTTAGGGACAGTTATAGTTAGTTGGACATTTCACTCGTACAAAACCATAGAAATTCCCCCGTTATAGTTAGTTCAGCTAACTATAACTCGTGCCCCCGCAATGCACTGCTGATGACGTCACATATTACATCACTCATGACATGGTCAGTGACATCACTCATGACATCAATGATGACATCTCAAATGACATCACTGATGACATCATCCATGTGATAATTTCATGCATCTTCTCACACCCTAATATAACTTTTGATACACCCACTCTAAATTACAGACTGCCATTCTCAAAACCATAGACACTCCAACACCAAAAACTACATACCCACTCACTGATTCTTAGGTCTACACACACATCCACTCACTCACCCGTACAGTCACTCATACTTAGTCACTCAGTACAGGACTATCATATGCACTCATACACCTATATAAACACTCACACACCGCCACTCATCCATAGAGGTACTCACAAACCTAGTCAGTCATGCAAAAAACTTAATCACACACCCATTTACTCACCTATACAGTTATACACACACCAGCTCACTTACTCATACAAATACTAGCACATTCTTACGCACTTATACAATCACTGATACAAGTACACACTCATCCATACAGCCACTCTCACAATCACACACTCTCACTTATAGCCATTTATATACTCCAACACACATATATACTGCCTTTCACATATGTAGTTACTCACACATGTACCACTGAGATATACATTCAATCACTAACACACCCATACACACACTCACCCACCCATACAGTCCATCACAGATGCACTCTTGAAACCATGCACCCAGTGAATCACCAACTCACACATCTATGCACAGAGTCACACACACCCCACCCACACAAACACTCAGGCACCCATACAGATACTCAGACAATCAATCAATAACCCATGTAGACACTCATGTAGCTATTCAGAAAGCCATGCAGCCGCTTACAAACCAACAGAGAGACGGATACAGACATTCACACAGTTTAGTCACTAACCCATGCATTCAGTAAGATACATTTAATCACTCACTTGTAGAGTCAGTCACTCACGTACTAAATCATCCATTCAGACACTTATACACCCACTCATTCTTCAATACGCCTTTCCCTATATATATTAAACATATTTAAACTTTACAGAAACACACAGTCACTGGATGATGTCATCAGTGATGTCATTTGAGATGTCATCAGTGATGTCATCAGTGATGTCACTGACCATGTCATGAGTGATGTAATATGTGACGTCATCAGCAGTGCATTGTGGGCGCGAGTTATAGTTAGCTGAACTAACTATAACGGGGAATTTCTATGGTTTTGTACGAGTGAAATGTCCAACTAACTATAACTGTCCCTAAAACCTATGGTTTTTTCAGTGAATATATATATATATATATATATATATATATATATATATATATATATATATTACCTACTGACGGTCGCCAGTAGGTAGTTATAGTTGGGACCTAGTTTCCATAGGAAAAGCATTTTTTAATTTGCCTATATCTTTGGTGCCGTTTGACGAATCTTCGCGAGATTTTGAAAACTAATGGGGCGTTCCGGTCAGCTCCTGTCTTGAAAGTTTCGGGGTGATTCGTCAAGCGGGGGCCGAGAAAAAAGGGGGGTCCCAAAACACGTTTTCCCCATGTTAATTTCCATAGGAATTGTGGAACAGGCTACAGCCCGAACTGCTGAACGGAATTACACCAAATTTGGCAAAAAGGTAGCTCTTGGTTCAGAAAGCGACCTTTTTTTAAAATGGTGTAAATCCGTTCAGTAGTTTCTGAGAAATTCAAGATATAAAAATTTATATATCTGAGCACCGAGGAGGAGTCACGACTCCTCCCGAGCACGAGCTTCATTCTAATTGGCTGCCAACACTCCAAACCAGGAAGTTTTGGCAGCCATCTTGTGACTCGGTAACCGAGTCACAAGAAAACAGTAAAAAAAAAGGTGAAAAACAAGAAAAGGGGGCAGGGTAGAAACACCCTGACCCCCTAGGCCTGCTCAGGGGGTCCCACAAGGACCCCCAGGCCCAAAAAAAGCATTTTTTTAAAAATAAAAATCGGCTGAATTCGCGTTGGGTGCGCGAATCCGGCCGTGAAAATGAAAAGAAATGAAGCGCAGACTCCCGCGCTTCGTTATCCTTAAGCCCCCGGGTGGGCCAGGACCCGGGGGCAATATTCATAATGCATGCAGGGGCCTGCAGGGGCCCCCACAGCCCGGGGACCGCCACCTCCCTGGGGCTATATAATTAATGGGGGGGCCTCGCAGGCCCCCCAAGCCCTGGGGACCACCACCTCCCCGGGGCTTCTTTAAATAATGAGGGGGGCCTCGCGGGCCCCCCAAGCCCCGGGGACCACCACCTCCCCGGGGCTTCTTTAAATAATGAGGGGGGCCTCGTGGGCCCCCCAAGCCCCAGGGACCACCACCTCCCCAGGGCTTTACAAAGGATGGGAGGGGGGCCACGTGGCCCCCCTCCAGGAGCCCTTGATGGCCCTGGGGACCGCCACCCCCCAGGGTCGGCTCCTGCAATGTCCCGGGGTGCCCACCCCCGGGACATTGCTGTTTGCTATGGCAGGGTGGGAGCACGGCTCCCGCCCTGTCATAGCAAACTCTGCTTTGGTTTTTGGATGCGAGAGCAGGAAACCTGCTCTCGCTTCCAAAAACCAAAGCAGATTGCTTTTGCACAAGGGGAGCTGCATGTCAGCAGCTCCCCTTGTGCAAAAGCAATGCCGGCTCCCGCAGGAGGCGGGGAGCCGACTGGGACCATGGGGGCATTGGGGCTCCCCCCATGGTCCCCAACGGTGAGGCCAGGCCCCGGGGGATGGGGTCCCCGGGGCCAGAAGTGGCCCGGGAGGGGGGCCACGCAGCCCCCCTCCCCTGTAATAAGAAAAATTGAAAAATTGAAAAAACAGAAAGGCCACGCGGCCCCCCCTCCCAAAAATACAATAAAAAAAGAAGGCTGGCCAGGGCCAGGGGGATGGGGTACCCGGGGCCATAATTGGCCTCTGGAGGGGGGCCACACGGCCCCCCCTCTTCAAAATGAAAAAAAGGCTGCCAGGCCCCGGGGGATGGGGTCCCCGGGGCCAAAAGTGGTGCAGGGAGGCCACGTGGCCCCCCTCCCATACAATTAAAAATTTAAGAAAAAGAAAAAAGAAACCGGCAACTCACCGGAGGCCCCGCCCCCTCCCTGCATGAGTCTGCAAACATGCCCCCTGGTGCGTTCTAAGTTGGGGAATTAAGTCCCCTTGAATACTGAGGGTCCCTGGGGGCCAACTAGCCCACCGGGTACCTCCAGTAAGTGCCACACAGCTATAATGCAGAGAGGTGGTCCGAGGCCATGCCCCTTTTTACACCACTCTACAAACGCTCCTCTTGGCGCACTGCTGGTGGGGCGATGAGGTCCTCTTGTGTTCTGAGGACCTCATCTTCCCTCTTTCTGCACCACTATTGCCTCTTTCTGTACCTCTGTTCCTTCTTTCTGCACTTCTCTTGCCTCTTTCTGCACCCTTCGTGCCTCTTTCAGCACCTCTGTTGCTTCTTTCTGCAATTCTCTCCCTTCTTTCTGCACCCCTCGTGCCTCTTTCAGCACCTCTGTTGCTTCTTTCTGCACTCCTCTTCCTTCTTTTTGCACCCCTTGTGCCTCCTTCTGCACCTCTGTTGCCTCTTTCAGCACCTCTGTTGGTTCTTTCTGCACTGCTCTTGCTTTTTTCTGCACCTCACTTGCCTCTTTCTGCACTTCTCTTGCTTCTTTCTCCACCCCTCTTGCCTCTTTCAGCACCTCTGTTGCTTTTTTCTGCAGATCTCTTGCCCCTTTCTGCACCCCTATTTTCTCTTTCTGTACCTCTCTTGCTTCTTTCTGTACCCCTGTTCCCCGTTTCTGCACCTTTCCTGCCTGTTTCTGTACCTCTCTTGCCTCTTTCAGGTTTCAGGGACGTTATAGTTAGAAATTAGCATTTAAAAAACCTTAGAAATTCACTGAAAAAACCACAGGTTTCAGGGACGTTATAGTTAGTTGGACATTTCACTCGTACAAAACCAGAGAAATTCAGCTGTTATAGATAGTTGAGCTAACTGTAACTCGCGCCCCTGCAATGCACTGCTGATGACGTCATATATTACATCACTCATGACATGGTCAGTGACATCACTGATGACATCACTGATGACATCTCAAATGACATCACTGATGACATCATCCACGTGATAATCTGATGCACCTCCTCACACCTTAATGTAACCTTTGATACATCCACTCTAAAATACAGACTACCATTTTCGAAACCATAGACACACCAATACCAGTTACTACATACCCACTCACTGATTCCTAGGTCTACACACACATCCACTCATTCACCCATGCAGTCACTCATACATGCAGTCACTAATCAATACAACACTATCATATGCACCCATACACCTATACAGACACTCACACACGGCCACTCATCCGGAGTTACTCACACACCTAGTCAGTCATGCAAAGAATCAATCACACTCCCATTTACTCACATACACAATTATTCACACACCACCTTATTCATACAGATACTAACACATACTTACTCTCTTATACAATCACTGACACAAGCACACACTCATCCATACAACCACTCTCACAATCACTCACTCTCACATATAGTCAATTATATAGTCCAACACTCACATATACTGCCTTTCACATATGTAGTTACTCACACATGTACCACTGAGACATCTAAACACTCACCAACACACCCATACAAACACTCACCCACCATACAGACGCACTGTTGAACCCATACACCCAGTGAATCACCCACTCACACATCTATGCACAAAGTCACATACCCCCCCACCCACCCATACAGATACTCAGACAAGCAATCAATAACCCATATAGACACTCCTGTAGCTACTCACCAACCCATGCAACCGCTTACACACCAACAGACAGACTGATACAGACATTCACAGTTTAGTCACTAACCCATGCATTCAGTAAGACACGTTTAATCACTCACTTATACAGTCAGTCACACACCTACTAAATCATCCATACCGACGTTCATACACCCACTCATTCTTCAATACACCTAGGCCTATATATATATAAAACATATTTAAACTTTACAGAAACACACAGTCACTGGATGATGTCATCAGTGATGTCATGAGTGATGTCACTGACCATGTCATGAGTGATATAATATGTGACGTCATCAGCAGTGCATTGCGGGGGCGCGAGTTATAGTTAGCTCAACTAACTATAACAGACAAATTTCTCTGGTTTTGTACGAGTGAAATGTCCAACTAACTATAACGTCCCTGAAACCTGTGGTTTTTTCAGTGAATTTCAAAGGTTTTTTAAAAGAGGTGTTCGAAGAGGCAAGCGGGATGCAGAAAGAGGCAAGAGCAGTGCAGAAAGAACCAAGAGAAGTGCAGAAAGAAGCAACAGAGGTGCAGAAGGAGGCATGAGGAGTGCAGAAAGAAGGAAGAGAAGTGCAGAAAGAAGCAACAGAGGTGCTGAAAGAGACACAAAGGGTGCAGAAAGAGGCAAGAGAAGTGCAGAAAGAAGCAACAGAGGTACAAAAAGAGGCAAGAGTGGTGCAGAAAGAGGGAAGAGAGGTGTAGAAAGAGGCTAGGGAGTTGCACAAAGAGGGAAGACAGGTGCAGAAAGAGGCAAGAGGGGTGCAGAAACAGGCAAGAGAAGAGCAGAAAGAGGCAAGAGAATTGCTGAAAGAAGCAACAGAGGTGTAGAAAGAAGCAAGAAAAGTGAAGAAAGAGGCAAGTGAGATGCAGAAACAGGCAAGAAAGGTACAGAAAGAGGGAAGACAACTGCAGAAAGAGACAACAGGGGTGCAGAAAGAAGCAAGACAGATGCAGAAAGAAGCATGGAAAGTGCAGAATGAAGCAACAGGGGTGCAGAAAGAGACACGAAGGGTGCAGAAAGAGGCAAGAGAAGTACAGAAAGAAGCAACAGAGGTACAAAAAGAGGCAAGAGTGGTGCAGAAAGAGGGAAGAGAGGTGTAGAAAGAGGCTAGGGAGTTGCACAAAGAGGGAAGACAGGTGCAGAAAGAGGCAAGAGGGGTGCAGAAACAGGCAAGAGAAGTGCAGAAAGAGGCAAGAGAATTGCTGAAAGAAGCAACAGAGGTGTAGAAAGAAGCAAGAAAAGTGAAGAAAGAGGCAAGTGAGATACAGAAACAGGCAAGAAAGGTACAGAAAGAGGGAAGACGACTGCAGAAAGAGACAACAGGGGTGCAGAAAGAAGCAAGAAAGAAGCATGGAAAGTGCAGAATGAAGCAACAGGGGTGCAGAAAGAGGCAAGAGAAGTGCAGAAAGAAGCAACAGAGGTGCAGAAAGAGGCAAGAGAACTGCAGAAAGAGGCAAGAAAAGTGCAGAAACAGGCAAAAGAGGTACATAAAGAGACAACAGGGGTGCAGAAAGAAGCAAGACAGGTGCAGAAAGAAGCATGGAAAGTGCAGAATGAAGCAACAGGGGTGCAGAAAGAGGCAAGAGAAGTACAGAAAGAAGCAAGTGAGGTGCAGAAAGAGGCAAGAGAGGTGCAGAAAGAGGCAAGAGAATTGCTGAAAGAAGCAACAGAGGTGTAGAAAGAAGCACGAAAAGTGCAGAAAGAGGCAAGTGAGATGCAGAAAGAGGCAAGAAAGGTACAGAAAGAGGGAAGACGAGTGTAGAAAGAGACAACAGGGGTCTAGAAAGAAGCAAGACAGGTGCAGAAAGAAGCATGGAAAGTGCAGAATGAAGCAACAGAGGTGCAGAAGGAGGCCAGAGAACTGCAGAAGGAGGCAAGAGAGTTGCAGAAACAGGCAAAAGAGGTACAGAAAGAGGGAACAGAGGTGCAGACGGAGGCAAGAGAGGTGCAGAAACAGGTAAAAGGGATGCAGAAAGAGGCAAGAGGGGTGCAGAAATTTGCAAGAGAGGTGCAGAGAGAAGCAAGAGCGGTGCAAAAGAAACAACAGAGGTTCAAAAAGAGGCAAGTGAGGTGCAGAAGGAGGCAAGAGAACTGCAGAAAGAGGCAAGAGAGTTGCAGAAACAGGCAAAAGGGGTGCAGAAAGAGGGAACAGGTGGGCAGACTGAGGCAAGAGAGGTGCAGAAAGAGGGAAGAGGGGTGCAGAAAAAGGCAAGAGGGATGCAGAAATTTGGAACAGAGGTGCAGGAAGAAGCCAGAGCAGTGCAGAAAGAACCAACAGAGGTGCAGAAAGAGGCAAGAGGGATACAAAAAGAGGCAAGTGAAGTGCAGAACGAAGCAAAAGAGGTGCAGAAACAACCAACAGAGGTGGAAAAAGAGGCAAGAGGGGTGCAGAAAGGGGTAGGAGAGGTGCACAAAGGCAAGAGGGGTACAGAAAGAGGCAGGAAGGGTGCAGAAAGACGAAGAGAACTGTAGAAAGAAGCAACAGAGGTGCTGAAAGAGGCACGAAGGATGCAGAAAGGGACAAGAGAGGTGAAGAAAGAAGGAACAGAGGTACAGAGGTACAGAAAGAGGCAAGAGTAGTGCAGAAAGAGGGAAGAGAGGTGTAGAAAGAGGCAAGAGAGTTGCACAAAGAAGGAAGAGGGGTGCAGAAACAGGCAAAAGGGTGCAGAAAGAAGCAAGTGAGGTGCAGAAAGAGGCAAGAGAGGTGCAGAAAGAGCCAAGAGAGTTACAGAAAGAGGCAAGTGAAGTGCAGAAGGAGGCAAGAGAACTGCAGAAAGAGGCAATAGAGGTGCAGAAAGAGGCAAGTGAGGTGCAGAAAGAAGCAAGATAAGTGCAGAAAGAAGCAACAGAAGTGCAGAAAGAGGGAAGAGGGGTGGAGAGAGGCAAGAGGGGTGCAGAAAGTACAAGAGATTTGCAGAAAGAGGCAAGAGAAGTGCAGAAAAAGAAAGAAATGTGCAGAAAGAAGCAACAGAAATGCAGAAAGAGGCAAGAGAGGCGCAGAAGGAAGCAAGACTGGCTTGCACACCATTAGTACCAATTTAACACCCACATTTAGCAATAAGTAACAGGTGACCATTCTAGGTTTGCAAAGGGCCTTCCACCACGCTGTAACATTTGTCGCTGCATTTTTGGTAACGTTTGATCTAGAAACAAGGCTTTTTTTGTTCAAATCTGCAGATTAGGGAGCAGATGATGAATTATGTGGCTAATGCAGAAAATGTATAATTGTGCGAAGGTCGGTGCAGCCAAACAGTCACATAATTCCAGTGGCCCTGCTCATACCTCTGACTAGGTCCACAAGTGCTCCTCAGTGATTCCTTCTTTTTTTGTTTCACTGAGTTCATAGTTGAGGTTTCATGGAAACGAGGAAGACTAAACCTGAGGTTACCACTCCACCACACAGACTATCATTCCACATAATTACTCTCCATAACACATAATCCCACTCTACATAATTCCTATGCACTAAATACCACATACTTTCTATCCACATAATTTCACTGCACAACATACCAAATAATTCCACTACACACAACGTACATCCACTCCACTCCAAAAAACATTAGCAAAAAACTTTTGCATTTACAACGCCAATAGCTCTAATTCTCGCAAATGCAAAACCTATTACATTGCAAACCCTTCTTTAAATAGTAGTCGCGTTTGCAGAGTGGTGGAGAAAGGGTGCTGGGCCTCCGACCAGCGCTCAGGAATTCCACTGCGTAGGACTTACAGGAGGTACCAGGAGGGCTTCCTGACCCCCACAGTCCCTCAGGAGTAAATTGGACTTCATCCCCATCCCGTAGTCTGCCAGGAGGCGCGTTTGCAGAGTGGTGGAGAAAGGGGGGCATGGCCTCCGAAGACGTCTTAGCAATCCCACTGTGTGGGACTTACTGGAGGTAACAAGAGGGGTAGTTGGCCCCCAAGGACATCCATGGCAGCCAACTACCCCTCCTATTACCTCCAGTGAGTCCCACACAGCATGATTGCTAAGTTCTCATAGCAGGCCATGCCCCCTTTGCCCACCACTCTGCAAACACGCTCCCAGATGCGCTCTTGGATGGGGATTGAAGTCCCCTTTGCTGCTGGGGGTCCTTAGGGGCCAACTAGCCTGCCTCTTACCTCCAGTAAGCCCCACACAGTGGGATTGCTGAGAGGTGGACACAGACCACACTCCCTTTCTCCACCACTCTGCAAACGCGCCTCCTGGCGCACTCTTGGTTGGGGGATGAAGTCCCCTTTCCTCCTGAGGGTCCCTGGGGGCCAACTAGCCCTCCTGTTACCTCCAGTAAGCCCCATACAGCTGGATTGCTGAGAGTGCTCAAAGGCCACGCCCCCTTTTTACACCACTCTGCAAACGCGGCTCCTGGTGCACTGCTGCTCGGGGGATGAAGTCCACTTTAGTCCTGAGGTCCTCGGGACAAAAGAGGACCTCATCGCCCCACCAGCAATGCACCAAGAGGCGCGTCTGCAGAGTGGTGTAAAAAGGGGTGTGGCCTCGGACCACCTCTCAGCAATCCCACTGTGTGGGGCTTACTGGAGGTTCCTGGTGGGCTAGTTGGCCCCCAAGGACCCTCAGGAATGAAGGGGACTTCATCCCCTAACTTAGAACACGCCAGGGGGTGCGTTTGCAGAGTGGTGCAGGGAGGGGGCGGGGCCTCCGGCGAGATGCCGTCTTTTCTTTCTTTTTTTGCATTTTTTGAAGGGCGGCTGTGTGGCCCCCCTTCTTTTTGTATTTTTTGGGCCTTGGGG
Source organism: Calotriton arnoldi (assembly GCA_963921515.1). Classification (NCBI taxonomy): domain Eukaryota; kingdom Metazoa; phylum Chordata; class Amphibia; order Caudata; family Salamandridae; genus Calotriton; species Calotriton arnoldi. Next base: position 21,249 of record CAWUFW010020342.1, on the reverse strand, counting down.
ACCCCATCCCCCAGGGCCTGACCCAATTTTAAAACCTTTTTTTTTACAAAAATGGGAAGAGGGCCGCATGGCCCCCTCCCATGGCCGATTTCGGCCCTGGGGACCCCATCCCCTGGGGCATGGCCACATATTTATTTAATATTTTGTAATCATTATTAAGGAGGGGGCTGCGCAGCCCCTCCTAAGGCCATTCTTGGCCCCAGGACCCATCCCCGGGGCTTTGCCTTGTTCTTTTTTTTTTTAATTTCGGGAGGAGGGCCGCGCGGCCCCCCTCCACTGGGCCACTTCTGGCCCCGGAGACCCCATCCTCTGGGGCCGGCCCTTAGCGTTGTAGACCGTGGGGGGAGCCCCAATGCCCCCACGGTCCCAGCCGGCTCTCCACCTCCTGCGGGAGCCGGCATTGCTTTTGGGCAAGGGGAGCTGCTAACATGCAGCTCCCTTGCCCAAAGCAATTCTTCTTTGCTTGTTGGAAGCGAGAGCAGGTTTCCTGCTCTCGCTCCAACAAGCAAAGCAGTGTTTGCAATGACAGGGCGGGAGCAGCACGGCTCCCGCCCTGTCATTGCAACGGCAATGTCCCGGGGGTGGGTACCCCGGGACATTGCAGGAGCCGGCCCTGGGGGGGTGGCAGTCCCCAGGGCCATCGAGGGCTCCAGGAGGGGGGCCGCGTGGCCCCCTCTCAACTAATTTAAGCCCCAGGAAGGTGGTGGTCCTCAGGGCCCGGGGGTCCGCAACGGACCCCCACATTTAGATAATCAATGCCCTGGGGAGGTAGTGGTCCCGGGGCAGTGTGGGGGGGGCTCAAGCCCCCCCACACTTTTATTTTGAATACAGCCCCGGGAGGTGGCGGTCCCCGGGGCTGGGGGGGGCATGTGGCCCCCCTCATTTATATCATGTAGCCCCGGGGAGGTGGTGGTCCCCCAGGCTTGGGGGGGCCCGTGAGGCCCCCCACCCAAAATAATTAAAAGCCCCGGGAAAGTGGCGGTCACCGGGGCTTGGGGAGGCCTGCAAGGCCCCCCGAACTAAAAAGCAAATGCCCCGGGGAGGTGGCGTCCCCGAGGCAGCGTGGGGGGGCAGGAGCCCCCCCACACATTTAAAAAAAAAGCCCCGGGGAGGTGGCGGTCCATGGGGCTGCGGGGGCCCCCGCGGGCCCCCACTAATTATTTTGGCATTGCCCCCAGGACCTGGCCCACCCCGGGGCTTATAGAAAACGAAGCGCAGGAGTCCGCGCTTTGTTTTTTTTAAAAGCTTTCACCTGATTCGCGCACCCAGCGTGAATTCGGCAGATTTGTTTTTAAAAAAAATGCTTTTTTTGGCCCTGGGGGTCCTTGTGGGACCCCCTGAGCAGGCCTCGGGGGTCAGGGTGTTTCTACCCTGCCCACTTTTCTTGTTTTTTACCTTTTTTCAACTGATTTTTTGTGACTCGATAACCGAGTCACAAGATGGCTGCCAACACATTCTGCTTTGGAGTGTTGGCAGCCAATCAAAATAAAGCTCGTGCTCGGGAGGATTCGCAAATCCTCCTCGGTGCTCAGATATCAATATTGTTATTGTTTGAATATCTCAGCAACTACTGAACGGATTTACACCATTAAAAAAAGGGCGCTTTCTGAACCAAGAGCTACCTTTTGCCAAATTTGGTGTAATTCCGTTCAGCAGTTCGAGCTGTAGCCGTGTCTAAAGTTCCTATTGAAATTAACATGGGGAAAAAGTGTTTTGGGCCCCCCTTTTTTCTCAGCCCCCGCTTGATGAATCACCCCAAAACTTTCAAGACAGGAGCTGACCGGAGCGCCCCATTAGTTTTGAACATTTCACGAAGATTCGTCAAACGGCACCAAAGATATTGGCAAAAGAAAAAACGCTTTTCCTATGGAAACTAGGTCCTAACTATAAATACCTACTGGCGACCGCCAGTAGGTAATACATACACTGAAAAAAACAAAGATTACAGGGACGTTATAGGAAGGAAGTAGAACTTTTTTTTTTTTTTTAGAAATTCACTGAAAAAACCAAAGGTGACATGGACGTTAAAGTTAGGCTCAGATTTCACTCATGCAAATCCAGGGAAATTCAGCAGTTATAGTTACCTGAGCTAACTATAGCTTACGCCCCACAATACACTTCTTATGACCTCACATATTACATCATTCATGACATAGTCAGTGACATCACTGATATCACTGATGACATCATCAAGGGAGTGATAGTGTTTTGTAAACATTTCTGAGACTTAAAGATATATAGTCAGCTACTGCATAAGTTAAATTAATATTTTCTCTAAACTAGTAATGAGTGATACTGTTTCTAGCATATGTCATCTGGTGGGTGTGTGACTGTCCGTATCAGTGAGAGAGTGGGTGTCTGAGTGCTGTATGTGTGTAAGTGGGTGTATAGGTGAAAAAGAGTGTGTGTGAGTAGCTGTATGGGTATGTGAGTGACTGTGTGAGTGAATTTATTGGTGAATGAGTGTGATTGACTGTATGGGTGAGTGAGTGGCTGCCTTAGTGGCTACATGGGTGGGGAAGTGTGTGAGTAGCTGTTTTGGTGACTGATTGGCTGTGTGAGTGGCTCTATGGGTGCGTGAACAGGTGTGGTAATGGCTGTATGGGTAAGTTAGTGGCTATTTGCATGGATGTATGGGTAAGTGAGTGTGTGTGAGTGGCTGTTTTGCACAGTAAGTGTCTGTGTCAATGTCTGTATAGGTGAGTGAGTGGGTGTGTGACTGCTTGTATGAATATGAAAATGGTCATGTAGGTGGTTAACTGGATTAGTGAATGGGTGTGTGAGTAGCTGTATGGGTAAGTGAGTGGCTGTTTGAATAGCTATATGGGTGAGTGAGTGCTAGTGTGAGTAGCTGCGTTGTTGAGTGAGTAGTTGTGTGAGTGGCTGTATTAGTGAATGAGTGGCTCTATGGGTGAGTGAATGCTAGTGTGAGCGGCTGTATGGGTGAGTGAGTGGGTGTGTGCAGGGCTGTATGAATGAGTGAGTTGGTCTATAAGTGATTGAAAGTATGGGTGATCTGGCTGTTATTGGCTATATGAGTGAGTGAGTGGGTGAGTGTGATTCGTTGAATGGGTTTGTGAATGGGTATCTGAGTGGTTGTGTGGGTGTGTGAGTGGACATGTGAGGAGGTTGTATAGGGTATGAGTGGGTGTGTGAGTGCTTCTGTGGATGATGTTATCAGTGATGTCATTTGAGATGTCATCAGTGATGTCACTGACCATGATATGAGTGATGTAATATGTGAGGTCATAAGCAGTGCATTTCGGAGGCATAAGTTATAGTTAGCTCAGGTAGCTATAAATGCTGAATTTCTATGGTTTTTGTACTAGTGAAATCTCAGCCTAACTATAACGTCCCTGTAACCTGTTCATTTTTTCAGTGAGTTTCAAATGTTTTTTAAATGATATTTCCATACTATAACATCCCTGTAACCTTTGTTATTTTCAGTGAATTACTAAGGCTTTTTTTAACTTCTACTTCCTAACTATAAGGTCCCTGTAACCTTTGGTCTTTTTCAGTGAATTTCTACGGTTTCTTATGTTATTTCCTAACTGTAACCTGCAACCTTTGAGAGTGAGTGTGTGAGTGAGTGTCTCAGTAGGTGTAGGAGTGGGTGCGTGAGTGTCCAGTGGGTCTGTGAGTGAGAACGTGAGTGTCTGAGTGGGTGCATGAGTGCCTTTTTTCTGCTCAGTTATCTTTATTTTGCCTCTTTCTGCTTGTTGCTAACCTTTATTTTTCCTCTTTCTGCTAGGCCTCGGTGGAGCTCACGGAGTTTCACTCCGCAGGGTTACCGAAAAACTCCACCAAATTCCACGGAGTTCTGTGAGTGGCCATAGTATTGCTCTGCCACTCCTAATAAAGTCCCTTGGATGCTAAGAGTAGTTAGGGGCAAAGAACCTCTCCTGCTCCCTCCAATAAGTCCCTCACAGTGGGATTGCCGAGACCTTATCAGAGGCCCCACCCCTTTCTCAACCACTCTGTAAATGCACCCCATGGTGCACTAGTTGTTGGGGGGATGAATTCCCCTTGGATGCTCAAGGTCGTTGTGAGACAAGAACCCCTGTTGCCACAAGTAAGTCCCCCACAGCAGGATTGCTGAGACCTCATTGGAGTCCCCGCCCCCTTTCTCAACCACTTTGCAAGGCGGTCTACTGGTGCCCTACTGGTTGGGCGATGAAGCCCCCTTGGCTGCTGAGGGTTGTTGGGGGCCAAGAACCCCTATTGTTGCCACAAGTAAGTACCCAACAGCGGGATTGCTGCGACCTCGTCGGAGGCCCTGCACACTCTCTCATACAGTCTGAAAAGGGGACTCCTAGCAGACTAATGGTTGGGGGATGAAGTCCCTTTGGCTAAGGGTCGTTGGGAGCAAAAAAAAACCTATATTTGCCTGAGTGGGTTCTGCTCGTTTTCTCTTCGTTTTCTGCTCACTTCTAACCTTTATTTTGCCTTTTCTGCTCATTTCTGACCTCTGTTTTGCCACTTTCTGCTCATTGCTGACCTTTATTTTGCTTCTTTGTGCTCATTTCTGACCTGTATCCTGCCTCTTTCTCACTTATATTTTGCGTCTTTCTCCTCATTGCTGATCTTTATTTTGCTTCTTTGTGCTCATTTCTCACCTTTATTTTGCCTCTTTCTGCACGTTTCTGACCTTTACTCTGCCTCTTTCTGCTCATTTCTGACTTTTAGTCTACCCTTTTCTGTTTGTTTCTCACCTTTATTTTGCCTCTTTCTGCTCGTTGCTGCCCTTTAATCTGCCTCTCTCTGCTTGTTTCTGTCCTTTATTTTGCCTCCTTCTGTTCTTTTTCCCCAGGACCGCGGAGGGAGCCATAAGGCCCCATGTGGTCACAACCGGCTCCCCGCCTCTTGTGGGAGCCGGCATTGCTGCTGCATGGAGGGAGCTACTGGAAAGGCAGCCCCCTCTGTGCAGAAGCAATCATTTTATCTCTTTCTTTGCCTGAATGTCCGCGGGCAGAGAAAGAGATGGAACCTCTGCTTCCAGTGGGCAGGAGCACTTTGACAGCTCCTGCCTGCTTGAAACATAGTGTTTGATTTAGCTTGGTGTGAGCTGTGAGCTCCCGCCAAGCTGAAGCAAATAGCTAAGTCCCCGGGGGTGGGCATCCGGGACATAGTAGGAGCTGGCCCTGGGGGAGTGGCGGTCCCCAGAGCCATTATTTGCTCCAGGATGGACGTTGTGTGGCCCCCTCTTTTGATTTTCAAGGGCCTGCCCAGGGGAGGTAGTAGTCCCCGGGGCCGAGAACGGTCCAGGAGGGGGGCAGCGTGGGCCCTCTCCCATTGTTTTTAAAGTATTTGGTCCTGGGGTGGTGGTGGTCCTCAGGACCAGGGGGGGCCTGTGGGGCTCCCCATTAGGTGTTTTTTTTACCCTGGGGAGGTGGTGGTCACCAGGGCTTGTAGGGGTTCTCTCGGCAACCCCATCAATGTTTCATTAGCCCTAGGGAGTTGGTGGTCCCCGGGCCTGATAGAGTCCATGGAGGGGGGCAATATGTGCCCCTCTCCTTTTTTTATAAAATGGCCCCAGACCTGGCCCATTCGCGGGCCCTCTTCAAAACAAACGCAGAGCTTGTGGTTTTTTTTTTTCAAATTTCTTCGCGAAGATCGCGATTTCGCTGTAAACATTTTTAAAAAAATGCTTTTTTGGTCCGGCATGGTCATTTTGGGACCCCATGACCAAGTTTAGGGGTCAGGGTATTACTACCCTGCCCCTTTTCTCATTTTTTATGTTAAAGTATTGGCAGCCAATAAGAGCCTGGCATTTCCCTGCATGTTCTCATCATTTTTCACGATTATTCGCGAAGGATGTGCGACCACAGATATCATTATCTTGATTCTCTTAAATTTCTCAATAACTACTGAACGGATTTACACCAAATAACTAAACGCGTGATCTGCATAACCAAATCTGCCTTTCTGCCAAATTTGGTGTATTTCAGAGGTTTGGACTGTAGACTCGACTAAAGGTCCTATGGGAATTAACATGGTAAAAGAAACACACTTTTTTGGCCCCATTTTTCTCAGAGCCCGCTTGACGGATTGACCCAAAACTTTCCATGCACAAGAAGATTTACTGGGGCACTTTTTTGGGAAAATTTTGTGAAGATTCTGCAAACTCGCCAAAGATATAGTCAAGTCAAAGAACACTTTTCCTATGGAAACATGGTCCTATCTAGAACTATGTACTGGCGACTGCCTGATATACATACATACATACATACATACATATATATATATATATATATATATATATACACATATACAGTCGAGTCAATCAGCAATAACAGTAAGCAGTGCATCGAAACTACACCCTTCAAACCAAGATCAACGTTTAACCCGATTACACCAAGGGACTCAATTGACATCTTTCATGAACAGATAATTGCAGGAATCAAACGATTAAATCACAGAATAAGAGGGACCAAAAGAGAAAAAACTAATCACCAGGAAATTCAATACCACCAACTCTGGCAAAATTAAAAAGCAACACCCAGATAATCATAAGGAATGCTGACAAAGGGGGAAATTTAGTCATCTGGGGGAAAAATGACTACGTAGATGAAGCAATGGGGCAATTACTAGACCAAAACTGCTACCGTAAAAGTGATATGCTGTCTCTAAAAACAACTTACAATGCATACTACAACAAATTGTTAGCATGGAAAAGTGCAGACTTGCTAACAATGGATGAATGCAAATTTTTGAGAAATGACACACCAACTACACCAGTCATTAATTTCATCCCTAAGTTACATAAAAACCCCTGAAGCCCCCGGGATGACCTATAATTTCTGCAAGAAAAAGCCTAACTGAGAAAACATCACAATATGTGGACTACTTCTTGCAAGAACACGTCCAGCAACTCCTCTCTAACATAAAAGACACTGGAGACTTTTTCGCCAAAATTCTGGATTTCAGGTGACAAAATGACTTTTTACTCATAACTATGGATATAACAGCACTCTACACGAGCATCAATCATAAAGACGGACTGAGGCCCATACAACACTAGCTCAGAAAAAGACCAGCCCATCTTGAACTGCACAGTAAGATGCTCATAAATATGATTGACATTTGTTTAAATAAGAATATTTTTATGTTTCAGAGTGCTTTATACCAGCAGCTACGAGGCATAGCAATGGGGGCCAGCTTCTCCCCCAGCTACGCTTGTCTACACCTGGGATGGTGGAGGAGCTGGTCCTGCAAAATTCATTTGAGTTGATACTGCATAATAATATGAAACTGTGGTTAAGGTTTATTGATGACCTGTTTTTAATCTGGCAAGGGACATTGTCAGAGGCAAAAAACTTTATAGAGGGTCTCAATAAGAACGATATCAACCTGCATTTCACAGCAGATATTAGTGCAGAAACTGTGACTTTTCTAGACGTTCAGGTATATATAAAAGAGGGCAAGATGGAAACAAAGGTACATAGCAAACCCACGGCTGGCAACTCTGTGTTGCATGCAGCCAGCGCCCACCCGCGGCACCTCATACAAAGTATCCCTTTTGGGGAAATGATCAGGCTAAGAAGAATCTGCAGCAACCAACAGGATTTAAGGGCGGCACAACAAGCCAGCAAAGCCAGGTTTCTGGAGAGAGGGTACACCGCCAAGTGCATTAACGCAACCATCACTAAAAGTCAGGCCTTCAACAGGGAGGACCTACTTAAGAACACTAAACACCAGGTACACAAACAGGCACTCGTAGAAGCCGATATGAGGCAAGACACAGGGGAAGAGACATTCAGATTAATTATTGGGTACAGCAGACAGGAAAAAGACATTAATCGAATTATTCGCAGAAATTGGCCAATTGTTTTAAACGCCCCAACGATAGGCCATTTGTTACCAGCTAAACTAGCTATCACTCACAGCAGAGCTCCCTTTATGAAAGATCACCTGGTGCAGAACAACCCTGACAACGAAACAGCAGGTACATGGCTGGCGCAAAGAAAAGGCTTTTTTAAATGTAAATCATGCAAAGCCTGCCAGCATGGCACAAATAGGACAACCTACGTAACACCTTTTGGCAACCAGGAGCACACCATCAACAAGGCCCTTACTTGTAAAACAGACCATGTTATTTATGTCCTCGAGTGCCCCTGTGGTTTAAGGTATGTGGGAAGTACCAAACTACAGGGACACAAGAGGGTACTGCAACATATCAGGGCCATCAAGAACCATGATCAGACTTATCCAGTGGCACGGCACTTTGGGGAAATACATAAATCTGACCCCAAGGAACTTAAATATTATCTGATAGATGCCGTGCCAGCCAACAAAAGAGGTGGCAATAGAGAAAAGGCCCTACGCAGACTAGAGACACGATACATCCTGGAGTTAGATTCAAAATACCCGGGGGGGTTAAACACCACTGAAGATCTCTACATGTGCGTGTAAAAAGAGTAAGTGGTTCACAGGGTGCGAGGCTATCGGCACCACCGGTGCAATGACAACATGTATTCACACAATTATTGTCTGTAGCCTACTGCAACAACTTGGAAACAACTACCTGGCCAATTGATAATACAGTCGTTTTTAATCTATTTTTAACACAATCATCTTTTCAGTTTTTTAAAGCTTTGTCACACTGAGGGGTTTTATTGCACTTGCACTTTATACTATAATTCAAGCACTAAACACTTTATGTAGTCAAAAACAGCTTACAACATGCACTATAATTAAAATTGTGTGTACAAATACCTGAGGACACCTTGGCGGGATTGACATGTACCCAGTTTCGTCAGTACTGTATGCGGCAACATTCGCCCATGATGTATTTTACAATGATGTTTTCTAACACAGTTTTAGCGGGCCGGGGACAACATGATTGTTTTTATTGGGAGGCAACGTGAACTGGTGATAAGTCAAATTTGCTTTTAAAGAGCGGGTATTTAAACCGTTATTTATTTGCGCTTAGCACTTTATTGAGTCATGATGATTACAACAATGACATCGCATTATTCAGTACTGTATTTGCACAATTTGCACAAATGTATTATACAATAGCAGAGGTATCTACAGTATCGAAATCGGTACACACATGTAGTGTTTTGTTCATGTTTATGGCTACAAACCTTTCTTGCACATGTCACTTTAAAAACAAGGTAAAAAAAAGTAACTGTTGACTGTGATGCGCGTCATGTGATCAAGGCCTTCCGTGGCCGAAACGCGTCATGGCTGCTTTGTGAATGGAACAATAAAGAAACTTACTAGCATCAATTTTGTGGTCCGTGCTCCATCTCTTGAAAGAAGTCGTCAAGTGGCGGGTGGAGTGTTCTCGTATATATATATATATATATATATATATATATATATATATATATATATATATATATATATATATATATATATATATATATATATATATATATATATATATATATATATATTCACTGAAAAAACCATAGGTTTTAGGGACAGTTATAGTTAGTTGGACATTTCACTCGTACAAAACCATAGAAATTCCCCCGTTATAGTTAGTTCAGCTAACTGGAGGTACCTGGTAGGCTAGTTGGCCCCCAGGGACCCCCAGTATTGAAGGGGAATTAATTCCCCAATTTAAAACGAGCCACAGGGCGCGTTTGCAGAGTGGTGAAGGGAGGGGGCGGGGCCTCAGGCACGATCGCGTCTTTTTTTTTTTTAGAAAGGGGGCTGTGTGGCCCCCCTTCTTTTTCCTTTTTTGGCCCCTGGGGACCCCATCCCCCAGGGCCTGACCCCTTTTTAACAAAGCAAAAACAAAAATGTGAACGGGAAAGGGGCCGCGTGGGCCCCCCTCCCGTGGCCAATTCCGGCCCCGGGGACCCCATCCCCCAGGGCATGGCCACCTATTTTTATTATTTTTATTATTTGTAAAGGAGGGGGGCTGCGTGGCCCCCCTCCTGAGGCCTCTATTGGCCCCGGGGACCCCAGCCCCCGGGGCCGGCCTTTGCGTGATTTTTAAAAAAAAAAATTTAAAATTATTATTGGGGAGGGGGGCTGCATGGCCCCCCTCCCGGGCCACTCCTTGCCCCGGGGACCCCATCCCCTGGGGCCTGGCCTCTCGTTGGGGACCGTGGGGGGGTCCCCAATCCCCCACGGTCCCGCCGGCTCCCCGCGTCCTGTGGGAGCCGGCATTGCTTTTCCACATGGGGAGCTGCTGACATGCAGCTCCCTATGTGGAAAAGCAATTCTGCTTTGCTTCATTGAAGCGAGAGCAGGTTTCCCTGCTCTCGCTTCAATGAAGCAAAGCAGTTTGCAGTGACAGGGCCGGAGCCGCGAGGCTCCCGCCCTGTCATTGCAAACAGCAGTGTCCCGGGGGTGGGCACCCCGGGACACTGCAGGAGCCGGCTCTGGGGAGTGGCGGTCCCCAGGGCCATCACCGGCTCCAGGAGGGGGGCTGCGCGGCCCCCCTCCCATCGTGTGCACAGCCCCGGGGAGGTGGTGGTCCCCGGGGCTCGAGGGTCCGTAACGGACCCCCAAATTTACATTTTTAGTGCCCCGGGGAGGTGGCGGTCCCCGGGGATTGTGGGGGGGCTCGAGCCCCCCCACACAGGTTTATTTGTTTTTTAAAACAGAAGCCCCGGGGGGTGGCGGTCCCCGGGGCTGCGGGGGGGCCGTGTGCCCCTGCAAATAATTAATGAAAGCCCCAGGGGTGGCGGTCCCCGGGGCTTGGGGGGCGCCTTGGAGGCCCCCCACACATTTAAAAATTAGCCCCGGGAAGTGGCGGTCCCCAGGGCTGCGGGGGGGCTGCGTGCCCCCCCACAACTCATAAATCAAGCCCCGGGGAGGTGGCGGTCCCCGGGGCAGTGTGGGGGGGATTGGGGCCCCCCCACACATTTTTTCAGTGCCCCCGGGACTTGGCCCACCTGGGGGCTTTTTGAATACGAAGCGCGGGGTCAGGGTGTTTCCACCCTGCCCCCTTTTTGCGTTTTGCGCACTTGTTTCTGTGATTTCTTGTGCCTCGGTTCTACCAAAGCACAAGATGGCTGCCAACACTTCCTGGTTTGGAGTGTTGACAGCCAATTAGCATACAGCTCTTGATCGGGAGGATGCACGGATCCTCCGCGGCCATAGATATATATGTGTTTTTACTTTTGATTTTCTCAGCAACTACTGAACGGATTTACACCATTTAACAAAAAGGGTTCTTTCTGAACCAAGAACTACCTCTTTGCCAAATTTGGTGTAATTCCGTTCAGCAGTTCGGGCTGTAGCCGTGTCTAAGGTTTCCTATGGAAAATTGCATGGGGAAAACACGTTTTGGGACCCCCCTTTTTTCTCGGCCCCCGCTTGCCGAATCACCTCGAAACTTTCAGGATAGGAGCGGACCGGAGCGCCCCACGAGTTTTGAACATTTCGCGAAGATTCGTCAACCGGCGCCAAAGTTATTTGAAATAGAATGTTGTGAATTTCCTATGGAAAATAGGTCCTAACTATAACTATCTACTGGCGACCGCCAGTAGATAATATATATATATATTCACTGAAAAAACCATAGGTTTCAGGCACGTTATAGTTAGAAATTAGCAATTAAAAAACCTTACAAATTCACTGAAAAAACCATAGGTTTTAGGGACAGTTATAGTTACTTGGACATTGCACTCGTACAAAACCCGTGAAATTCCCCAGTTATAGTTAGTTCAGCTAACTATAACTCGCGCCCCCGCAATGCACTGCTGATGACGTCACATATTACATCACTCATGACATGGTCAGTGACATCACTGATGACATCACTGATGACATCTCAAATTACATCACTGATGACATCATCCAGTGACTGTGTGTTTCTGTAAAGTTTAAATATGTTTAATATATATATAGGGAAAGGCGTATTGAAGAATGAGTGGGTGTATAAGTGTCTGAATGGATGATTTAGTACGTGAGTGACTGACTCTACAAGTGAGTGATTAAATGTATCTTACTGAATGCATGGGTTGGTGACTAAACTGTGTGAATGTCTGTATCCGTCTGTCTGTTGGTTTGTAAGCGGCTGCATGGCTTTCTGAATAGCTACATGAGTGTCTACATGGGTTATTGATTGATTGTCTGAGTATCTGTATGGGTGCCTGAGTGTTTGTGTGGGTGGGGTGTGTGCGACTCTGTACATAGATGTGTGAGTGGGTGATTCTGTAAAGTTTAAATATGTTTAATATATATAGGGAAAGGCGTATTGAAGAGTGAGTGGGTGTATAAGTGTCTGAATGGATGATTTAGTAGGTGCGTGACTAACTGTATAAGTGAGTGATTAAACGTATCTTACTGAATGCATGGGTTAGTGACTAAACTGGGTGAATGTCTGTATCCGTCTGTCTGTTGCTGTGTAAGTGGCTCCATGGGTTTGTGAATAGCTACATGAGTGTCTATATGAGTTATTGATTGGTTGTCTGAGTATCTGTATGGGTGCCTGAGTGTTTGTGTGGGTGGGGTGTGTGCGACTCTGTACATAGATGTGTGAGTGGGTGATTCACTGGGTGCATGATTTGAAGAGTGCGTCTGTGATGGACTGCTTGGGTGGGTGAGTGTGTGTATGGGTGTGTTAGTGAGTGAATGTATATCTCAGTGGTACATGTGCGAGTAACTACATATGTAAAAGGAAGTATATATGTGTGTTAGAGTATTTAAAAGGCTATACGTGAGAGTGTGTGATTGTGAGAGTGGCTGTATGGATGCGTGTGTGCTTGTATCAGTTATTGTATAAGAGCGTAAGAATGTGCTAGTATTTGTATGAGTTATTGAGCTGGTGTGTGTATAACTCTATAGGTGAGTAAATGGATGTGTGATTAATTTTTTGCATGACTGACTAGGTGTGTGAGTACCTCTATGGATGAGTGGCGGTGTGTCAGTGTTTATATAGGTGTATGAGTGCATATGATAGTCCTGTACTGAGTGACTGTAAGTATGAGTGACTGTACGGGTGAGTGAGTGGATGTGTGTGTAGACCTAAGAATCAGTGAGTTGGTATGTAGTTATTGGTATTGGAGTGTCTATGGTTTTGAGAATGGCAGTCTGTAATTTAGAGTGGGTGTATCAAAAGTTATATTAGGGTGTGAGAAGATGCATGAAATTATCACATGGATGATGTCATCAGTGATGTCATTTGAGATGTCATCAGTGATGTCATCAGTGATGTCACTGACCATGTGATGAGTGATGTAATATGTGACGTCATCAGCAGTGCATTGCGGGGGCGCGAGTTATAGTTAGCTGAACTAACTATAACGGGGGAATTTCACGGGTTTTGTACAAGTGCAATGTCCAAGTAACTATAACTGTCCCTAAAACCTATGGTTTTTTCAGTGAATTTGTAAGGTTTTTTAAATGCTAATTTCTAACTATAACGTGCCTGAAACCTATGGTTTTTTCAGTGAATATATTTATATATATATATTCACTGAAAAAAACAAAGGTTATAGGGACGTTATAGTTATGAAATAGAATTTAAAAAACTTTAGAAATATACTGAAAAAAAACAAAGGTTACAGGGACGTTATGGTTAGGCTCAGATTTCACTCGTACAAAACCAGCGAAATTCAGCAGATATCTAAGTTAACTATAACTTACGTCCCTGCAATGCACTGCTTGTGGCCTCACATATTACATCACTCATGACATTGTCAGTGACATCACTGATGACATCGCTCATAACATCATCCAAGGAGTGTGAGTGTTTTCTAAAAGATTATGAATGTTAAACATATATAACAAGGTACTACAAAAGTTCAAATAGAATACTTTCTGTACTATTAATGAGGGATACTATTTCTAACATATAATATGTGAGTGGTTCTGTGACTGTGTGTATCTGGGTGTGAGTGAGTACCTGAGTACATGTATGGGTGTGGGAGTGGCTGTATGGATGTATAAGTAGGTGTGTGAGTAGCTGTGTGGGTAAGTGAGTGGCTGTGTCAGTGACTGGATTGGTGAGTGAGTGAGTGAGTGTGTCAGTGTCTGTATGGGTAAGTGAGTGGCTGTGTGATTTGCTATATGGGTGGATGAGTAGGTGTGTAAGTGACCGTACGGGTGAGTGCGTGGGTATCTGAATGGCTGTATGAGTGAGTGACTGGTTGTATAAGTGACTGTATGGGTGAGTGAGTGGCTGTTTGGGTAAGTGAGCTGGTGTGTGAGTGACTGTATTCTAGAATAAGTATCTGTGTGAATGGATGTATGGGTGAGTGAATGGATATGTGAGTGCTCGAATGGATGTGTGAATGGGTATGTAAGTGGTTTTATGGGTGTGTGAGTGTATGAGTGCTTATATGGGTGAGTGAGTGGCTGGGTTAAGAGGCTGTATGGGTGAGTGAGTGGGTGTGTGAGTGGCTCTATAGGTGAATAAGTGGGTGTGTGAGTAGCTGTATGGGTGAGTGTGTATCTGTGTGAGTGGCTGTATGGGTAAGTGACTGGTTGTATGAGTAGCGCTATGGATGAGTGAGTGGTTGTGTGAGTACTTGTATGGGTATGTGAGTGGTTGTGTGGGCATGTTAGTGGGTGTATGAGAAGTTGTATGGGGGACTGAGTGCTTCTGAGGATGATGTCATCAGTAATGCCATCTGTGATGTCATTTGAGATGTCATTGGTAATGTCATCAGTGATGCCATTGGCCATGTCATGAGTGGTGTAATATGTGAGGTCATAAGCTGTGCATTGCAGGGGCGTCAGTTATAGTTAGCTCAGCTAACTATAACTGCTTAATTTCACTGGTTTTGTACAAGTGAAATCTGAGCCTAACTAGAATGTTCCTGTAATCTTTGTTTTTTCTAGTGAATTTCTAAGGTTTTTTTTAATTCTATTTCCTAACTATAATGTCCATGTAACCTTTGGCTTTTTCAGTGAATTTCTAAGGTTTTTTTAATGTTGTTTCCTAACTATAATATCCCTGTAACCTTTGGCTTCTTTAAATAAATTGCTAAGGGTTTTTGAATTTTATTTCCTAAATGTAACCACTAACATTTGACAGTGAGTGAACGAGTGAGTGCATGAGTGTCTCAGTAAGACTGTGAGGAGTGGGTGTGTGAGTCTCTGGGTGGGTCTGTCAGTTGGTGTGAGAGTGTCTGAGTGGGTCTGTGAGTGGGTGTGTGCGTCTGAGTGCTCTCTGTTTTGCCTTTTCTGCTTGTTGTTCTGCCCTCTATTTTGCTTTTCCTGATTATTTTTCTGCCTCTGTTTTGACTTTCCCACTTGTTTTTCTGCCGTCTGTTTTGCCTTTTCCTGCTCGTTTGTGATCTTTATTTTGCCTCTTTCTGCTCGTTTCTCACCTTTATTTTGCCTCATGTTGCTGGTTTATGACCTCTATTTTGCCTCTTTGTGACCTTTATTCTGCCTCTTTCTGCTCATTGCTGTTTTTATTTTATCTCTTTCTGCTCATTTCTCACCTTTATTTTGCCTCTTGCTGCTGGTTTCTGACCTCTATTTTGCCTCTTTGAGTGATGTAATATGCAGGGTCATAAGCAGTGCATTGCGGGGGAGTAAGTTATAGATAGCTCAGGTAACTATAACTCCTGAATTTCACTGGTTCTGTATGAGTAAAATCTGAGCCTAACTATAACATCCTTGTAACCTTTTTTTCTTAGTACATTTCTACGATTTTTTTATTGTTATTTCCAAACTATAACGTCACTGTAACCTTTGGTTTATTTAATTGAAATTCTGAGGTTTTTTAAATGTTATTTCCTAACTTTAACCAGTAACCTTTGACAGTGTGTGTGAGTGATTGAGCTCATGAGTGTCTAAGTAGGTCTACGAGTAGGTGTGAGAGTATCTGAGTGGGTCTGTCAGTGGGTGTGTGAAGGTCTGAGTGGGTCAGTGAGTGGCTACCTAAGTGTCTCACTGGGTGTGTGAGGAGGTTTGTGAGTCTCTGAATGGGTCAGTCTGTGAGTGCATGAGTGTCTGAGTGGGTTTGTAAGTGGGTGTGTGAGTCTCTGAGTGAGTCAGTGAGTGGGTCTGTCAGTGGGTCTGTCAGTGAGTGTGTGAGTCTCTGAGTGAGTTTGTGAGTGGGTGCATGAGTCTCTGAGTGGGTCTCCGAATGGGTCCATGAACCTGAGTGGGTCTGTGAGTGGGTACATGAGTCTCTGAGTGAGTATGTAAGTGGGTACTTGAGTGTGTAAGTGGGTCTGCAAGTAGGTACATGAGTGTCTGAGTGTGTTTGTGAGTGGGTGTATGAGTTCCTGAGTGGGTTTTTGAGTGGGTGTGTGAGTGTCTCGGTGGGTCTGTGAGTGGGTGCATAAGTCTCTGAATGGGTCTGTGAGTGGGTGGGTGACTCTCTCAGTGGGTATGTAAGTGGATGCATGAGTCTCTGAGTGGGTCTGTGAGTGGGTGCATGAGTCTCTGAGTGGGTCTGTGAGTGGGTGTGTTAGTGTCTGAGTGGGTCTGTGACTGGATAAGTAAGTGAGTGTGTCTGAGTGGGTACATGAGTCTCTGAGTGGGTCTGAGAATGGGTGCATGAGTGTCTGAGTGGGTCTGTGAGTGGGTGTGTGAGACTCTGAGTGGGTCTGTGATTGGGTTCCTGAGTCTCTGAGTGGACCTGTGACTGGGTGCATGAGTCTCTGAGTGGGTCTGTGAGTCAATGCATTAGTGCCTGAGTGGGTTACCAGCTCTGCTGTGAAGTGTGTGCTTTTTAAGGGGGTGTATCACAGGCCCCTGCACTGAAGGGGCTCCAGGGGCCTGTGTTACATTCCTAACTATTCTCCACTGCTCCAACAAGGATTCAATTCTGTGTCTCGCTGATTACAGACATAGACCTCTGCTCTGCAGTACATTAACTAATAGAGGTTTCATAAAGTGCCTGCCACAAACAAATAGGGGAGGGCGGCCCCCCTCCCTGGGCCGATTATGGCCCTGGGGACCCTATCTCCGACATTAAAATATAAACATTTTTAAAGGGGAGACATGGGCTGATATCTGTCCAGGGGACACCATCCCCCAGGGCTTGAACATGTCTCCTGGGCACCCTGGGTACCCAGTGTGCAGCATGGGGACCGCAGGGGGAGCCTCAAGGCCCCCGCAGTCCCAGCTGGTGCTATGGATAAGTGATTGGTTGTGTGAGTACTTGTATTGGGCTGTAAAGAGTATGTGAGTGGTTGTGTGGGCATTTGAGTGGTTGTATGAGAAGTTGTATAGGGGTGTGAGTGCTTCTGAGGATGATGTCATCAGTGATTTCATCTGTGATGGCATTTGAGATGTCATCAGTGATGTCATCAGTGATGTCACTGACCATGTAATGAGTGATGTAATATGTGAGGTCATAAGTTGTGCATTGCAGGGGCATAAGTTATAGTTAGCTCAGCTAACTATAACTGCTTAAATTCACTGGTTTTTTACAAGTGAAATCTGAGCTTAACTATAACATCCCTGTGACCTCTGGCTTTTTCAGTGAATTTCTAAGTTTTTTTAAATTTTGTTTCCTAACTATAATGTCCCTGTAACCTTTGGCTTTTTAAAATGAATTTCTAAGGTTTTGTGAATTGTATTTCATAAACGCAACCACTAACATTTGACAGTGAGTATGTGAGTGAGTGCATGAGTGTCTCAGTAAGACTGTGAGTGGGTGTGTGAGTCTCTAAGTGGGTCTCTGAATCAGTGTGAGAGTGTCTGAGTTGGTCTGTGAGTGGGTGTGTGTGTCTGAGTGCTCTCTGTTTTGCCTGCTTCTACTCTGTTTTGCCTTTTCTGCTTGTTTTTCTGCCCTCTGTTTTGTCTTTCCTGCTAATTTTTCTGCCTCTGTTTTGCCTTTCCGCTCGTTTTTCTGCCCTCTGTTTTGCGTTTTCCTGCTGGTTTCTGACCTCTATTTTGCCTCTTTCTGACCTCTATTCTGTCTCTTTCTGCTTCCTTCTGACCTTTGTTTTGCCGCTTTCTGTTCGTTGCTGACCTTTATTTTGCCTCTTTGAGTGATGTAATATGTGAGGTCATAAGCAGTGCATTGCGGGGTGTCAGTCAGGGAGGGACTAGCTACCAGGTGTTTTTTTGCTGGAGTGGCAGGGTGGGGTCCAGGTTCACTGCAGATGGGCCGATTTTGTTGCTGGGGAGCTGCAGGCGCTTCTAAATGAATAATGCGAAACAAATAGCTTTAAAGCGTACTTTTTAAAACATTTGTTTTGCATTGTTTATTAGGGAAAGCCCGGTAGCCAGTCCGGCCCTGGCGTCAGTTATAGTTAGCTCAGGTAACTATAACTGCTGAATTCTGCTGGTTCTGTACGAGTGTCTGAGGAAAGGAAGGGGTCCGAGCCCCCTTCGCTGCCCTGGATAGGGCAGAGGTTCAGATGGCCCCTCTCTGCACCAAACCATGGGGCAAAGCAGGGCCAGCACAAGAGGATAAAGAAAACTCTGAGAGACCAGCCAGGGACGCTGCCCCAACACAAAAGATGGAGGGGGAATAATCACAGCATCTGTTCAACTCGTCACTGGACAGGGATGACCTGTCTCACTTGATCTCCCTGATAGAGCAGAAGAGAGGAAGTGGTCTGTTTCTGGAGCCAAAACATGCTCCGCTTTACTGACAATGGACCAACTAGAGGGAACATCTTCACCCATGGATGTTCTGACAAAGCTAGAATGTAAAAAACAACAGGCAAATGGACGCAACCAACCAACTCCCCTCAAAGAAGAATCTCAAAATTTCACAAAAGACCTATCCTACCTCCGCTCCAAGGAATGGAAGATTATGTTGTCATCCTATGGAAGCGGGGCCCCAAAAAACTTCAATCCCCACAACTACTCCAAAAGAGGAAGCCAAAGGACAACAAGATTCGACCTGGGCCACAGCCCTCGGCATTCTGCAGAGGTCAGTGGACGCAGATCTTGAGGCATTACAACTAATTCATCTCGTATCAACCCCCACACATGAGAAAGGGCATTCTTTGGACCTCATTTTTTCCAAAGACCCTCTGGTTACTCTTTCTAGAATAATCCCGGTCCCCTGGTCCGATCATTGTCTTATTCTCTTTAAACTTCCCAAACCTGCCCAACAGATCAAGGGAAGGACCCTGATGACGGCCATAAGAAGATGGTCGAAGCTAGATCCTAGGACTTGGGAAACCGTCCTGAAGGATACAACTCCTAAGTTTGTAGGTAATCTAGAAGAGGATTATCAGCAATGGGAAAATTGGATCACCCAGTCACTAGATGCATGCATTCCCAAAACTAACTCCAGACCTAAAACACATACAAAACAAGCCCCTTGGTACAACGACGACCTCTTTGCAATAAAAAAACATTGCAAGAAATTCGAAAGAAACTGGAGAAAGGAATTAAAATTAAAATATAAAGCTTCAATCAGATCCTATCACAATGAAATAAAGAAAGCGCAGGCCAAATTCTATGAGGAAAAAATCACTCAGGCTTTGAACTCCCCAAAAGAAGTATTTAGAGTGGTTAAAACCCTATCCACTCCTATTGATAGTAACACCGTTCCACAAGCCACAAAGGAAAGATGCAACAATATAGCATCCTTCTTCCACAAAAAAGTGACCTATATTTATGATCAATTCCAGATCAATTCCGAACCTGTGCTAGGGGAGGTAACTAAGGGCAGGGATCTGCCACCGCCTCCAATTCTAGCAAAATTCCCTACGCTTGACAAAGAGACAATCCATAATCTTTTTTTTTGATAATCAATTTTTTTTATTGACATTTAAGAGAAACCACAACAACAGTACATCAACAGCCGATGTCAGCACAGTATCTTGTGAAAGCATAACAAGAGAGAAATGCCACAAACCCACACCCCCACGCGCTGCCCCAGGGGCCCATACAAGTTTGTCCCCACACCCAAGACATCCACAGTGATTATATGAGGTGGAACCATTTACCCCAAATTTTCTGAAATAAATCAGGACAGCCTCGGGCCTCAAAGAGAGGTTCCTCCTGAGATCCGCACCAATCCACACCTCGTTTCCATCTCCGCACTGTGGGGGGCTTGGTCTGAGACCAGAGCGCTGCAATGTCCCTCTTGGCCACAGCCACCGCAGTGCCAAGGAGATGCTTATCGGCTCGCGAGCCGTCCAGGCCATCAAACACCCCTAGAAGCAGGCGCACTGGGTCATGGGGGAACTCCCACCCCAGGGCCAATGTGAGCTCCAGTTCCACTCTCCTCCAGAATGCTGTAAGGGCGGGGCACTGCCAGATCATGTGGTAAAAGTCAGCGGGGGAGTGGTCGCAACGTGCGCAATTCGGGGTAGGCCGCAGTCGTGCCTTGTACAGTCGTTCGGGGGTGAGATATGCCATGTGTAGGTAATATAGTTGCACCAGATGCAGTTTAGAGGAGGTCGTGAGGGTCCTAGGGGCCATCAGAGCGTCACACCAGTCCTCATCTTCCAAGGGGCCCAGCCAACCCTCCCAGCGGGTGCGCAATAAGTCCAGGGATGCGGGGCCGTTATTCACCAGGGAGCGATAAATCCTCGATACCCCCCCTCTGCCCAGTTCTCCCATCATCACCTGCCCCTCAAGCGGACTGAATTCAGGGAAGGAAGTGGGGGATGGGATGTGCACATTGAGGGCGTGCAGGAGCTGTAAGTATCGGTAAAACTGGGAGGGGAGGAGGGAGTAGCGTTGCTGCAGGTCTGTGAAGGTCCTGATGTGGTCCCCTGTCCAGACGTCCCCAGGCGGTCCCAGTGGTCGAAGTCCCGCAGAGAGGAAGTCTCCCGCAGCCAAGTTCCATGCCATAATGGCGTGTGATGGGTAAGTTTCCGGCTCCATTTCGTGTGGCGCAGGGCGGTCCGCCAGGCCAGTAAGACGGCCCTGGTGATGGGGGAAGGGCTTGGGGTATCGGAGCCCCATACAAGTACGCCTGGAGCTGTGGGAAGTCCATTGTTCGGAGCTCAACCCGGTATGCCGGGTCGGACCAGCTGCCGGTAAACCAGTCGTGGACCACAATAAGTCTAGTGGCCAGATAGTAGAGATGGAGATTAGTCACCCCCATGCCGCCGTCATATGGAGGAATCCGGCAGTGAGCCAGTGCCATCCGTGGTCGTCCACCCCCCCACAAAAACCGGGTAAGCAGGCCATCAAGCTCCCGGAACCAGCTCCCCGGGAGGTGAAGGGTTATGTTCTGGAGAATATAAAGAAAACGGGGTAGAACCATCATTTTAAAAAGGGCGCTACGGCCTAGGGGATTAAGAGGGAGGGACTGCCATCGTTTAAGGTCCGCCTTGGTCTTGTTGACCAAGGGCGTAAGGTTAAGGGCCCATTCAAGTTCTGGGAGCAAGGCCACCCAGATTCCCAGGTACTTAAATCACTGCCACCGCAGGGGAATGGTGGTTTGCCAATCAA